>CAJPVJ010000389.1:0-26716 GCA_905397405.1 Oppiella nova
AATGTTTGGACACTTTTATCAAGATTTGCGCCAAACGTGGCATCAATTATAATACCGGCAAAAGTGAGGGCGAGTTCTTAAGTATGTGTCAACTGCTGGAGGACTACGGCTTCATTGAAATCAAACGTGTCAACCAAACCGTCCGAAACGCGAAGATCTCGCTGAAAGTGGATGACTCGGAGATCAGACACTCGTTAAGTGACACACAATTTCTGAACCAAATTCTCCTGCAATCCAGTGCTTATGTCGTGTAATCGTAGTCAACCATAACTGTCACCCAATTTCTTATATTTTCATTTACCGTGTATTCAAATCAGTCTCTTATTTATATTGATAATGTAATTCACTTTTTAATATGAGATGTAATTTTTAAATTATACATTTATTTATAAGACTTTTAATAAACTTTTAATGAATTGAATGGATGTGTTTCTTTGGATAGTGATGAATGCCATTAGAAGACAATGAATGAGACATTCAAAGCATATATTATATTATAAGTGTTTTATTGTTTAATTACAAGTATTAACTGTGAAATAATTGATAATTAATAAATCTATAGATTAAAATAACTAAATAATTAATGCAAAGAATATTCTTGTTGACAATTTTCGCATAACTTTATGATGACTGTCGGCAAACATGTAAGAATAAGGACAATGAAACTCTTAGTAAATGTAATTATTATCTAACTAATGAATAATTAGATTTATTATAGCATGTCATATAACACTAAATATAGTATTAATATGATTAGTGTATAAAAAATACAAAACACAATACAATGCAACATTTTTGTGCTTGTCTTATAACTTAAATAGTCACTTATTTTCCGCTCTATTCTCAGAGCTTCTCAACAACTTTTTGTCCAAAAGCACTTAATTATGGTTATTTATCCGCAAAATAACTCGCGAACCGCTTCAATGGTTTGCCAAAACACTGATACATCACATCAACCCATGTCTACACACTCTACACATCATTTGATTTGTTATTATTTTCTATTCATTTAAATAAATTGCTGTTAAAATATATTTTAAATAAACTGAATTAAAAATATTGTCTACAAATTGTTGTGAATTCATATGTTTAAGAGTGTTATTGAAAACATACACTCATTTGGTGCATGAAATCTGTTTGAATGGTAAGGAATTTTTGGCTTCATTTCAATATTACTTAAAATATTTATTTAATTAAATGGTTAATAAGTTTTTATGGCAATAATTATGAATAATAAGTGATTTGATAAGAAATATTCAAATAGTTTAGTGTCTATTAGTGAGTATCGCTATGAATATTGATGTGAATTGATGTCAATATACGTGAAGTGTTATGACATTTAGGTAGGCATTGAATTGGGGGTCAATTTACTGGCGATAAGATTGCATTGCATTGAAACCGATCAACACTTTTGCAGTGATTGTTATAATTGTTATACAAATTGATTGTCGGATTCACCGTAAAAAAGTCGTCAATTCTTGGCATATCTTTCGTATCAAATGTTTTGTTTTGATTGCCATTCATATCAACACTCAATACAAAGTTATTCTGTATATAATGTCGTAAACAAATTGATTTGTTTTTCCGATAAAATCTCATTTTCAAGGAATTGTGTATTTGAGTCAAACAAAGTGATTGCAAATTTAGGTTATTTAATGGTTTTGACTGTTTTTTGTTTGTGGTTTGACTGCAATTAATATTCATTAGACAGTCCTGTCTAAAAGATGGGCTTAAAATAAAGTTGCATTCAGTTTGGGTCTAAGGGTTGCCACAAACCTTGTTTTTGAAATGCCTTTTCATTGCCTTTTCCAACATGTTTGCCGAGAATTGGGGACAGAATCTCAATAATTGTTGTAATATTTCATGTATTTTCTTCACTTTAGGACTCAATTTGTAATTAAAATATAAACTTTTATTTATTGCTAATAATTATCGATGAAATGACTGAAAACTTTTTGGGTTCTCATAGATTATACGAAATTCTTAATTATTTTTTGAAGGGATGATAATTTTGTTATATAATAAAATATTTGCTGACTATTAGTATGCGATTTGAAAATTTATACTATTATTATAAATTATATAACTAAATTGCATAACAGCTATTTATTGTTAAATGTTTTTTGTTTGTCATTAGGTTTATAATTTATAACAATTATAAGGGTTGTAATAATTTACTAAATTAGACCCAATTATATATCAAATTAAGAGTTAAAATATGAATTAAACAATAGACTATAAATAAAAGTATTGTCCTCCTTTTATAATATTTTATTATTAATTATTTAGTAGCTTTTAATCTTAATTTGGAGAATAATTTACAAAAGTATGTAAATTTTATAAAAATAATCTATTCAGAGGTTTAGATGAATAATTAAAATTAGAGATTTTATTATCCATTTTATATAAAAATGTTTTTTATTGACCAAAAGGAATTAATAATTAATACCTAAAGTATTGCAATAAAATATTTATAATTATACTGTAGTTGATGAACTACCGTACAGTATTTATCAATACAGTATATCAGTTTAAGTATGTTAAACTTTAACTGTATAAATAAAATTGTTTGTTTAAAAAAGTATGTGATATAATATCTCCACTTGTGATTCTAAACACCTAATTGTGTTTTCCTTAGTTTTAATTTTAATTCCAAAGTTTGTTTTTACACTTAATGTCATTTGTAATGATAATATTCTCGGCTTATTAGTGTCATCCTATTAATAGTAATCACACGAATTTTTCCCCTTTTCATAGCGAACATCCAGAATATCTTTATTAACTCATAATTGATATTCTTAAGTCTATTGTATTACTGAATTGCTACTATAATATAACTAAGTTACTGTATATTATACAGTATGTAGTCCACTTAATATACTGTATACAGTAATTACAGTATGCTACACTGTAGTAACTAACAGTAGATACTCATTTTGATTTCTGGTAGAAATTATTCCCAAATTAATCATTAGTTTGATTGTGTGCTGTAATTGAATGTCTTTGCGATTATAGGACTTAACACATAACTGTCTGATAAGACACAATAAATTGCTTTTTTTTGCTCGAAGTGAGAGGAAAGTAATAATTTCATTATAACTATCTCTACAGTAATTGACAATAATTTGGTTTCTATTTTGAATAAACAGAATATTTTTAGGAATTGTATAAATAGTTGTAAACAAAATAATCCGTTATTTCACTACATATTACAGTAATTGATTGCATAAATTATTGTGTGCGATAAAGTTATTGTATAATTTCTTATTTTATTGTGAATATTCTTTAATTGTGATATATATACCTGTATTAATATATAAAATCTGAACAGTGAACTTCACACTCATTTTAATTGATTGCATGTGTTTTATATAAACTACATTTTTAGATCATTAATTGGTGTCTATAATAATAATATTGGTTATGGAATAAAAACACGTCTTTCCCCTACGAAAACAAATTATCGCAATATTTTTGCCATTACTCGCAGTATTATTGACGTACAGAATATCTCACATAAACAATGGACCGGCAACTCATAAATGTAGTATTACTTGGATTAGCTTTTATGCTAATATTCACGGCTTTCCAAACCGGTGGTATGATTCAAGTGAGTACCTGCCACTTAACACAATCGGCATATTTGTACTCAAATATCTAATTTTCAATTAATAGCAAACAATAGTAGACAGCATTCATACCGATGATACGTCCTATACAGCCGATGGATACACGAGTTTATGTATTATATACGCGGTGTTGGCGATCGCCAATTGGTTGGCGCCCTCCGTGATCGTCATAACCGGCCCCCGACTGGCCATGTTTGTCGGTGCTATCACTTACTGGTAATGTATTTCTATATGATTTTTATTGAATAAAACAGTAATTATTTAATTTCCATTTTATAGCCTATTTATAGCAAACTTTTTATTCCCGAAAGTATGGGTTCTTTACTTTTTGTCATTCGTCATAGGCTTGGGAGCCGCGAGTGAGTCATACCTTTTCAATTGATTCATAAATTGTTTGCTAATTAAATGCATTTGAATGGACAGTTATATGGACGGGTCAAGGGAACTATCTGACCATCAACTCCAATGATGAGACAATGTCTCGGAATAGCGGTATCTTTTGGGCTCTATTGCAATGCAGTCTTCTTTGGGGAAATCTTTTCGTATTCTTTGTGTTCACTGAAGACCACATCAAGAAGGAGACCCGACAGCTCACGTATGGCGTACTCACTGGTGTGGGAATCGCCGGAACTGTTCTCCTATTCTTCCTGAGAGGTGGCAACAGAACCTCCACTGAAAGCCTTACTCTTCGCGATAGTTTCAGCGAATGTGTCGACGCTTTAGGTATTAATGAAATTGAATAAAACGACAAATTCTTGAACTAATCGTTAAATCGTGTCCAACAGTCGGCGCGTTTCGTCTTCTGCTGACCAAAAAGATGTGTCTCTTAATGATCACAGCCTTCTATACCGGTATACCATTCATACATTTCATTGAGTTTGACATTTATCTCATAAATCGTTTCAATTCATAGGATTGGAGTTGTGTTTCTTCAGCGGTGTCTACGGGACAGCCATCGGAAACACCAATAGTTTGGATTCAAACGGAAACGCCAAACGATTTATCGGTATCTCCGGTCTGTTGATCGGTGTCGGAGAGATCATCGGCGGCGCCACCTTTGGTCTCCTGGGCTCCAAGACTAACCGTTACGGTCGCGACCCGATTGTCATATTGGGGTACGTCCTCCATATGGTGGCCTTCTTTCTCGTATTCATCAACATTCCCGCCATCGCATCGCTCGAGAAGACTAACGACCCGTCCTATATAGACAGCAGGTGTGTGTCTGTCCGACCATTAGGCCATACGCGAGACCTAATGAAGTGATTTTGATGTCTGAAAAGCTAATTACCATTTGTCTGATAGCCTGAGCATCGCGTTATTCTGCAGCTTTCTGTTGGGTTTGGGCGACGCCTGCTATAACACCCAACTCTACTCCATCTTCGGAGTGGTCTATCGGGACAACTCTGTGCCGGCATTCGCTCTCTTCAAGTTTGTCCAGTCCCTGGCCGGCGCCATCGCCTTCTTCTACTCGTCGTACACCGACTGTCACATCCAAGTCCTCATATTAGCCATATTCGCCTCATTGGGAACCATATCATTCTCGACAGTCGAGTGGTCCGCTCGAAAGGACAGGGATGCCGTCGGCGACACCACTCACGGAGACTGACGGCCGCCTCGTTGTTAACTAATTTAAATGCATGTCTATAATAATTATTATAATAATCTATTTTGTTGTTGGATTTCTACAATTTTCGACTTATATTCAGAAAATATTTTTATATGTATTTTATTAAACATTAAGAAATCTGTTAATAAATCTCTTGAAAAGAGGACTTTGTGTGCGATTGTGACTAATTAATGGACAATCGCTGCTACCCATCACATCTACGTGTATTAAACTGTATTAGCGGTCATATTATCAATAAGTTTCAAAGTACTGCCAATTCTTTATAGGCATATAGTGTCCAGGTATCTGTATATTGTCAGTTGCCACTCATTTATCGGTTGTATATCATGTTTATCAAGTGGTATGAAAGGTTGAGGTGGTGTTTGGGTACAGGAAAGGCCTATTTGTGGTGCACAAAGTGGTCTAATTAGTGAATGATAGCAATGATAGCAATGAACGGATACAACAGTTCAGAGAGAGAAGTGATGGCAAAGTCATAGCGAGTGATGTGTCCTATAGTTTGTGCGTTCAATGTATGAGTAGTTTTGGCGCTGCTTTCAGTCAAAGCGTGCATTGAATGCAACACTCACTCCACTATTGACTCAATGTTTGCATTCATTTATTNCTTTAACCAAAAGAGCTTTTTTAACATCAATTAATCGATGCGTTTCTGATTAGAATAACATTAAAAGTAAGTCTTATTCCCATTAATAATATTATTGACGAACAGAATAATAAAATAACACAAAAACTATAATTAAAGACATGCGAAATGTCATAAAAATTAATTTTTCATAAAATCCAGATAAATATTATTATCGAGAATTCACATTAAATTACACTCATTAGAGAGATGGATAGAGAGAGAGAGAGAGAGAGAGAGTGAGAGAGAGAGAGAGAGAGAGCCGGGAGTTTGTGTTGTGAGGCATCTTATTCTGTATGTAATACTACTTATAAGAGGCGAACAAACCCTAAGAACAAACGGATAGTAAGACCAAAAATAGTGAGTGTTTACACAAATATTGGATGACTAGCATAGCATTGCTAATGAAAGACACCATTGCCTCCAATTAATCCTATGCTCACAAACACATCATTGCTTTCATTGTAACTCTTCTTTTTAAAACACAATTTGTTTTAATATTTATAACAAACGGAAAGTAAAATAACAGTTATTTTTAAGTATGTTTCATATTTTGTGGCTTACAGTATGTTTACAATAGTTGCTAACATAAACTGTAAGGTACTTAGCTTGTTTATCAGTGATAAATCTCTTGCCTCCCCTCCCTCTACCAGAAATTAAGGCTTACTTTTGAGGTGAATTGCGGAATGAGTACTCATTTAATGCATTTTTATAAGTGAATTGCTTTATTCCCGTCTCATTTTGAATAACTAAACGACTATATGTGTTATTACACCTCCATTACGATTACGGGAGCATCATATGAGTGGCAATCATATCTCCCACTATCCATACGATCTGTATATCAAGCGTTGGTTTGACTCCTTTTAGCCATTTATTATATCTTAATATCTCATGTATTTCGGTGTTTATGCTATGATTTGTCCGCATTTCGTATGCATTTATGTGTTATGTTTGTCAGTCCAGTGCTCCACTCACTCCAGACTAACGGTGCGAAGTTTGTGATGGAGAGGGGAAAGGCATCCACACGACTAGTGAACCACTTTATCCAATTCACTCGACACTAAATCTTAATTAATTTATATGGAAATAATCAGTTGTGTTGGCCTTTCAGTGCAATTTGGGTGCAATTGCTTCTTATGATTATTATTTTCATTACATTTACTTCAATAATAAAGACGAAAGCATTTTATTTTTGTTTATCACATGAATTATATTTATATATATATACGGTTATTATTGTTTGATATTTTATTTTTCCAATTTTGCTCACCATATAATGGTGGCTATAATTTTTAATTTAATAAACATTTATGTAATACTAATGTACTTATAAATAAATTGTTATAATAGTTATTAGGTTTTCCTATTTTTGCTCACTTTCTCTCTCTCTCTCTCTCTCTCTCTCTCTCTCTCCCTATCCATCTCTCTAATGAGTGTAATTTAATGTGAATTCTCGATAATAATATTTATCTGGATTTTATGAAAAATTAATTTTTATGACATTTCGCATGTCTTTAATTATAGTTTTTGTGTTATTTTATTATTCTGTTCGTCAATAATATTATTAATGGGAATAAGACTTACTTTTAATGTTATTCTAATCAGAAACGCATCGATTAATTGATGTTAAAAAAGCTCTTTTGGTTAAAGCAGTTAAAGCAGTGCCAGGAATATAATGATATGTTTTTGATGCAAAAATTGCAATAATTAGGGATATGTTTCCATTAATTTTGCTGAAATGAGTTGTTTTGAGTGAATATTAAACACTACGACACAGAGTAAAGACTATTAATTTTTCTCCTTTGCATCCCATTCTCTCTCTCTCTCTCCCTCTCTCTCTCTCTTCCTCTCTCTCTCTCTCTCTCTCTCTCTCTCGTATAGAACTAAAAAAGTAAGAAAATTTTTATTTAACTATAATATCTGTAATGTTTGCTCTTTTTAAAGGGAAGGGACTCCTATAGTATATAAATATATCGCTTATGTATTCCTATAAAAATTGATTAATGATTTTCTTAGGCGTTAAATATTTATTCACAATTTGAACGCTTCAGAAATGTATTACTTTTTTAGACTCAAAAATAGATGAGAGAAGAATACGTATACACAAGAAGTATACGATATATCGCTTATATTGAGAGCCCGTTTGCCATTAAATGAGTGTTTTTGCATCACTTTTCTCTCTCTCTCTCTCTCTCTCTCTCTCTCAACACCAATACACATAAAATAAGACCATTTTTTGCATTAGTTTGGCGAAAGAGCAGCCAATCCTTTGATTACATCCATAGTATTGACGCAAACAGAGAGAAAGCAAAGCATATAATCGGATGACGAGAATGTATTTGTAAGTTAAGAAATACTCTGTTTATATGCCGTGTAATGCGTTCACATGTTTGAGGCCATCAAAGTCTACATTTAATATTAACGTCTTATATAACGGTTAAAAGTATTGGAAAGCGAGAGTCTGTCGGAGTTCCCACTGTTTAAGTAGGAGTTTTCGGTGAGACATCGCTAGGAAAGAGGAAAATCGCAATAAAAAGGCAAACAATTGGACGCTAAAAGAGCAGACAATGTATGGATATGTTTGGCGTTCAAATGTATGGTCACATGCATTGGTGGCAATGGTGTGAGAGTTTGCCAATAATGGTGTGAAAGTGTGAAATGCCTGCGGACTCCAATCGATAATATGAAAGCACTGGCAATTGGCCTAAACTTAATAAAAGCAACGACACATACCATGGCCTGGCTATACTGGCCACTACTACCAGCACTATGTACTGGAGGGCCAACACACACAACACCATATTATACAAACACTTCAATTATATTATTGAGATTTGGCCTCACAATTGCACGGTATATAGAGTATACCCGTATATATAATGTGTGTATAGATATTATTATAAGCAATACGTTTGTGTTAATATTGTTTCGCCGATTTCTACTCTCCATTTAATCCGTTGGGATTGCAATCGATGGCAATAACGAGTTTTCATCAAACGATTGCCACTCACTTCGCTGTACAACAACTTCCACACCGTATCTCTCATCTCAACATCTCATAAGTCCATTAAATCTAAGATATCTCTTATATAAATATTGCACAGTTTGGGCATAAAAATCATAATTGTTGCCAAAATGCCATAACAATACACTCCATGTCTCTCTCCCTCCCCATCTACCCATTGAATGCCTGTGTGCTCGTAGAGCTAAACACCCTTTTGTAGGGTTTCTTATATGCAATAAATCCAATGGAAAACAATCGACAATTTTTAGGCAATCATTTGCCGTTCACTTTATGCGCTCACAATATTGTCTCTCATACGATATCATATATCAAACGCTTAATAATCATTAGATAAAAATTTCTGGACATATAATCTCCGAAAATGAGATTCTTTTCGGCAATCGATTCTCGACTCCAAACATCTTTCCAGAGGAGAGAGAGACAGTCATCGACGCCAATGACCAGCGCTTACAGTGCGGCACAAGTATTCAATTTATGGGTCGAGCCATGAATATATGAATAGTTTTACATAAATTGATATCCATTTCTAAAACAAATATATTTGTAATAGAGAGCCAAATGACGGTCATATAAAACGATAGGACAACACATATTGGGAGAGAGAGAGAGAGAGAGAGAGAGAGAAAAGTGATGAAACATATTGTGGTATCAGAGGCTGAGGCCTATTTCCATGTCATTTCCTATTGGATGGTCTCTGGAAGCGGATGTTAGTTATGCATGCAATTCATGGCAGCAATAAAAATAAGATATAATAAAAGTGATCGACAAATGACAGCATCCGAAAGGTTTTGTTAACTCATCTCATATTTTGCTCTTCAATACAACATAAGAATACATAAGAATAACAACAAAAATAACAACAATAACGACGAGAAGAATATAATATGATATATAAATGTGAGCCAACAGTGAAAGGGAGCAGAGATATAATCAGATGAATACAAAAAATTGAGGCAAAGGAGTGCATACGAGAGAGAGAGAGAGAGAGAGAGAGAGAGAGGAGAGAGAGAGAGACTGAGATGTGAAGTCGTTTGGGAATCCATACAAAACAAGGACTACAGACACGAAGAATAAGAAGTCTTTGGCAGTACTGGCAGTAGAGTTGGCACCGATAACCAGGAAAATGTTGAAAATGTTTTCAAATGGGAATACAGATCAAGGACCTGGTGCTCATGCCATACCAGTGCGTGTGCATGAGAGCACCGGCTGACTGACATACACTACATGATGGGTGCGAATAGAGTTGCGAGACATAGACGGAGACATCGAAAGAGCGAAAAAAATTTCGGCACATTTCGGATGTATTATCAAAAGTGACAGCACAGACACAAACACATGTTATTATGGATTTTGCCACCACTCCTACTACAACTACTGGTGCACAGTTACCATCATCTCATCATAATTATCAACACTACCAGTGTATACATTAAGGAGAGAAGTAATCATAGTCTCTATAATATGATTCGATGGCGGAGTTTGTGAGAGACATCCATAAGAAAGTGCATGTATTTCATGCAATTTCTCAGCACTTTTTCAATTGTTGACATCCAATACCCCAATACTACTCGTCCACTCACTTCGGGTAATAATAAACTCTATTAAACTTATCTCTCAATTCATGGGGCCGTCAGATGCGAGTGAGAAATCACTCACTTTATCATATCATATACAGATATATCTCTATAACCATACGTATTGTATGCCATTATATACACGAGAATTGAATAATTTTGGGCTCATAATAAATGGTGTATAAGTTTTGTGTCACATGAGAACCAAACATAACTATCTCGAGAATCAATCAAAAACAACCTTTGATTTACTTATCGGACGAATGAATGACAAGAGAAACACATTTATAGTGAATGAGTCGATTCAAAGGAGAAGAGAGAAAATTATTTCCCATTAGTTTAATTAAATGATAAAATTAGTGAATGCTTTGAAAATAATTATTCGTTTAGTGCGGGAGAGAGAGAGAGAGAGTGAGAGAGAGAGTAGATGCAAAAAGTGCAGTCTCTCTCTCTCCCTCCTTATCTATCTGCCTGTCAGTGCAAAAACATAGACAAACTGTGTTGTAATCAGTCAGTCATCCTATGAGTGCACACATACACAACAAATCCCTTTTTTCAATAATTAATTTTTATTCAATTTATGTTTTAATATAATTAATTCAAATTTATTCGCAGACATAACATAACACTGCAAATGGACAGACAGACGCAAAATAAAATGCATTTTCCACAAATATATCAATCATTGCAACTGCACTGAATAAGTGGCTAAATAAATAGGTATATTTTTATGTGAGAATCTCTCTCTCTCTCTCTCTCTCTCTCTCTCTCTCGCAATATACTTGAAAGCAAATACAAAAAATATTGCCTCCACTCAAGTGATCACTTAATAGCCGTATAAGCAATATATACAAAGAATATTGTGTTGCGAGGGCACAGGTTTGTATCAATATTTAAGTGTGTTTTGCATGAGTTGTAAATTTTTTGCACTAAAATTGTCTTTTAGTTTTTGCTTTCCTTTACGAATCGATCGTTTTATACGGCAATAGATAATTGACAGCAAAAAACAATACAAAATTAAAAGTACAAAATCAATGATTAAGTTCATTATGTGTATAAAAACGCAAAAACAAATTGAAAACAAATTATGTGAAGAATCGGTACTTATTATAGACACACAGAAATCACATGAAGTTATGCTTCATTTCTGGACTAATTTCCTAAATGAATGCATCGTATGAGACGATGAGTTATTTTCAAACATCCATTTCCTACTTTCTTTCGCAACTAGTTTCATAAATACCATAATTTAGTCATAAAAATTGCTATTTATTATTTTCTCTATCTGTCGATGATTTTACGGTTTGCAACAGCATTTCGTAACAAAACATTTGTTTTTTATTATTATTCGTGAGAATAAAATCAAAGCAAACATTAGGGTTACGAATAAAATGAGGTTTAATTTCAATGCGAAAACAAAATGAATGAAAATTCTCTTACATTAAAAGAATTAGCAGAAGAAATAGACTCTCTCTCTCTCTCTCTCTCTCTCTCTCTCTCCATCGGAGGCAAAGAGGATTAAATTACTTAAAGAGAAAAATTAAATATTTTCTTCAATGCTATGATATTCAGCATAAAATATGCACAAAAAAACAAAGTTCACTAAAATTCCAGTGAATTCCAAGCTAACAATATTTATATATATTAACAATTTATAAGAATTAGAATTAAAGACAAAATAATGAATATTGTGTGAGTCGGTAGGAGGGAGAGAGAGAGAGAGAGAGAGAGGGATGAGGATTAAGTAAAAAATAATGCATTTTTATATTAAAGTTAATTATGTGTCTCTTATATATTCTATAATATATCTTATATATATATAATATAAGACACAACAAGAGAGCAAAACTCAAAGTGAAGTTCAAACGCATAGCACAAGAAAAGTGAAAAAACAAAAAACTCATTGCAATGAACGGTGGAGTGAAGTGAAGTGCGGCACCGAATGAATGGCTAAATCGGTGAACACAACGAATAACACGATATAAATGAATGACTGAATGAAGAGATAATTGAATAAAAAATGAGAAGAAGAAAGCGAATTGAGAATTATTTCAATGAATTACACTCTCCTTATAATACTGTCAAATCACTATCACTCAGACCTATGCCATTGTTTGACACCATAGCCACTCTCATTGCCTCACACGACCTCCCAATTGGCATATTTTTCAAATATATTTATTGCTCATTACGTTTCCCTATTTATCTAAATCTAAACATAAATGCGTTTATAATTTATATGCAGTTTATGCCGTCATTGATAGGCATTTAAATATAGTTATGAAATGATATAATCGCATAAACAGAGAAAGTATTTTTGAACGCAAAATGCATTTAAAGAGCAAGTGTTGGACCGGATATTTGTTTCTAATATAAACTCCATATGACATAAACGGTAGGCGCCATTAGAAACAAGAAAATTGAAAGCTTAAAATAAGACGTTATGTGTATAATTAACCAGCACATACACACAACACCATTATTAGCCACATAATGGTTCATAGAAATATAAATATGCCGATTGCGAGTAAATTAAATTATATATAAATCTCTCCCCAATTTGGCGTTTAGAGAAAGTTTTCATTCAATTTTAAACTGAAAATATGAATATAATATTCACAGCATATTACATGAGAAATACTCCACACATACAAGCTATATTGTATTTAATAATAGCAATAAAAGTGATTATTATAGCAAAAAATCTCGCAAAAAATGTATCAAATTATCCGTACGTTTCGAGTTTTTAAGGTTTAATATTCTGGTCGTCAAAAACATTTATAATAAAGTGCTGTTAGTTTCACGACAAACG
The DNA here is from genome assembly GCA_905397405.1 of Oppiella nova. NCBI lineage: Eukaryota > Metazoa > Arthropoda > Arachnida > Sarcoptiformes > Oppiidae > Oppiella > Oppiella nova. The sequence continues at coordinate 13,293 of CAJPVJ010000389.1, forward strand.
TATAAATGAGTTTCACTATTGGGGAGACAAGTTATATGGATGTGACGGATCAGCACAAAAATTTTTATATACAAAGTGAACAACACTTATATTTGGAGTGAGAATATGAAACATAAATGTAAAGTATTTTTTGGAGGATTTGCTTTCAAAAACGACACTCAAATATACACTTCACTTACAATATTAAGCGAAGAAAATGCGTTAATATTAGCTTAAAATTAGAGTTTCTGCTAAAATGACTTATAATAATAAAAGTCAATAGTATTTGCAACACACCATCACATATGCAATGAGAGGCGCATTAAAATTGTATAAAATTTAATCATATANATATATATATATAATATAAGACACAACAAGAGAGCAAAACTCGAAGAGAAGTTCAAACGCATAGTACAAGAAAAGTGAAAAAACAAAAACTCTTTGCAATGAACGGTGGAGTGAAGTGAAGTGCGGCACCGAATGAATGGCTAAATCGGTGAACACAACGAATAACACGATATAAATGAAAGACTGAATGAAGAGATAATTGAATAAAAAATGAGAAGAAGAAAGCGAATTGAGAATTATTTCAATGAATTACACTCTCCTTATAATACTGTCAAATCACTATCACTCAGACCTATGCCATTGTTTCACACCATAGCCACTCTCATTGCCTCACACGACCTCCCAATTGGCATATTTTTCAAATATATTTATTGCTCATTACGTTTCCCTATTTATCTAAATCTAAACATAAATGCGTTTATAATTTATATGCAGTTTATGCCGTCATTGATAGGCATTTAAATATAGTTATGAAATGATATAATCGCATAAACAGAGAAAGTATTTTTGAACGCAAAATGCATTTAAAGAGCAAGTGTTGGACCGGATATTTGTTTCTAATATAAACTCCATATGACATAAACGGTAGGCGCCATTAGAAACAAGAAAATTGAAAGCTTAAAATAAGACGTTATGTGTATAATTAACCAGCACATACACACAACACCATTATTAGCCACATAATGGTTCATAGAAATATAAATATGCCGATTGCGAGTAAATTAAATTATATATAAATCTCTCCCCAATTTGGCGTTTAGAGAAAGTTTTCATTCAATTTTAAACTGAAAATATGAATATAATATTCACAGCATATTACATGAGAAATACTCCACACATACAAGCTATATTGTATTTAATAATAGCAATAAAAGTGATTATTATAGCAAAAAATCTCGCAAAAAATGTATCAAATTATCCGTACGTTTCGAGTTTTTAAGGTTTAATATTCTGGTCGTCAAAAACATTTATAATAAAGTGCTGTTAGTTTCACGACAAACGTATAAATGAGTTTCACTATTGGGGAGACAAGTTATATGGATGTGACGGATCAGCACAAAAATTTTTATATACAAAGTGAACAACACTTATATTTGGAGTGAGAATATGAAACATAAATGTAAAGTATTTTTTGGAGGATTTGCTTTCAAAAACGACACTCAAATATACACTTCACTTACAATATTAAGCGAAGAAAATGCGTTAATATTAGCTTAAAATTAGAGTTTCTGCTAAAATGACTTATAATAATAAAAGTCAATAGTATTTGCAACACACCATCACATATGCAATGAGAGGCGCATTAAAATTGTATAAAATTTAATCATATAAAATGAAAATTGCGTATAAATTGCCTGAACAACACTACATGAAAAGCGAGCAATAATTACTGAATAAACTGTTTTATCTATCTATCTATCTATTTGTGTATTATATTTACGGTATTACCTTTATATATAAAAGGATACGACACTCATATGCAACCTTAAGACATGCAAAAGTCTTTAACACACAAAAACAAACTTACAAATAATAGAGTCATACAAATGGAAACAAAAAAAATAAGACTAAACATGCTTTAATGGATTAATGAGAGGGTGAGTCGAGAGAGAGAGAGAGAGAGAGAGAGAGCTAGAAAAGTCAAATGAGAACTAAAACATATAATTATAATGAAATTTATTTTTACATATTCTGTGACCCAAATGAAGTCATCGTTTCTATGATTTTTGTCATAATATTTGGAAAATTCTTTTATAACTATTTTCTCATAAGATATTTAAATGGTTTTTAAATGAATTAATTTCTCTCCCTTTTATGTTTCTCTTTCCAATTATCTCATATATATTTATACATTAATTATACAAATGTTTTTCGGGTCTCTAATATAAAAGAAAAATATTATTTAATTATAAGCGTAAAGAAAACATTTTTTCATTATATAATCATTAATTAAAATATAACACAAATCTATTCACAACATAATTTATAAATAAAATAAATTACTTTTAAATTGCAATAAAATTCATTTGAAAACGTAAAATTTTTACAAATGCTTTTAAATCAGATTTAAAAACACATTTCAATGGATTTTAAATGAAAAATTAAATACAATGTGAATGCAAGAAATAAGTTAAAAATTTTAGTTACAGTTCACACACACCTTGAAATCAGGTGTCTTGAGATACAAATATAATTAGTAGATCTGTTGCTAAGACAACAACAATAATAAGTTTAAGTTTTTCACTTATTGGGCAAAAAAGTAGGAAAAATTTGCGGAAATTTTTTATATTCCGATATATTTATACAGTGTATACATCAGGAAGAAAACATAACACAAAGTATCAAAATTCACGCAACAAAAGCATTTAAGAATTGATGTTCGCCTCTAATATTATATCCTTACTCTCTCTCTCTCTCTCTCTCTCTCTCTCTCTCACCTTACAGTGAGTGCAATGCCTGTTACGATATATTCAAGAATTCTGTGCCATAGCTTCAAAAGGCAAAGAATGAGACGTTTTATTATTCTGTATGTGTTGTGAAGAGACTTTCCACTCGTTAATGATTTTTTCATCACTTATTTCTCTCATCGCTTACAATACATGAGAAAAGACTTTAAAAGAGAGAGCAGTAATCGAAATGGAAGTCACTTCTCGTTTGTCGATAATATGTAGATATATATTAGGGGAACAACCATTTTTTAATGGCTTTCCGCAGCAATCGCTTATTCAACGATAATGGCAGCGAAAGAGTTGCTGACAGTAGAGAAGCAATAGAAATGAAAATTGTATGGAATTTGCAAAGAAAAATGAATGAAAAAATGCGAAAAACAATCACTTCGTAGACTAACAGCATATTAAAATTAGAGACGAGCACTGGGAGGACGGGGAGAGAGAGAGAGAGAGAGAGAGAGAGACAGTGAGACATAAATGGAGAGATGAAAAGAAAAGTATATAAAAAATAGTTCAATGAATAGAAAATTCCTTTTAAATGAACAGAGAATGAGAGCACAAAGTAAGTGATGATAAGAACATTTATATAGAGAGATATCATTGCAAATGAATGCTAATGAGTGTCACAGAGTAAGGGAGGAGAGAAATAAGTGATGAAAAAATCATTAACGAGTGGAAAGTCTCTTCACAACACATACAGAATAATAAAATGTCTAAAGAGTTAGAGACATACAGGGGTTTTATTAAGGCTTTGAGATTTAATTTAATATAAAACTGGGATCGAGAGAGAGAGAGAGAGAGAGAGAGAGATGCATAGTGAGGGTATTGGGTATTAATTCATGGTGTCGGCGCTCATAATGAGTAGACACTCGGAGACAAGAGTTTATGGAATATAATTAATAAAACATTATTATAATCTTATGGGAGAAATCATTATACAAAGCCTTCAAAACAGTTTTTTATTATTGAATACTCAAAAAACAGAGAGAATTAAGTGTTATATAATATTCTCGGAGGATTTGTAACACAAAAATGCATATTCACTGCTATTTATGAATATCACACCAAAAATATAACGTTAAGTTTGGGGTACTTATAAATAAGAGATAGACATTTGAAGTATTGGTTTTTTATACTTTTTAAGGGGGAATGACTTGAACTGACATTTATTGCTCACTTATGTTACACTTCAATCAAATAGTTGTGGTGAAAGTAATGAGTATAAGTTATACTGGATAACTGTTAATAAGTTAATGAAATTATAATATATTCACACGAATATATAGGCGCTATTGTGGTTCAAAATACAATATAAAAAATCGCTTACATTTGTTGCTGATATGCCGTCGAAATGCATACAAAGTTTTTATGCCATCAATTAATGCCGTTTTCTAAACAAATAGAGACAAAAATGAATTAAATAAACATTATATTTATTTTAATGGCATTCATATTAAAGCTCTAATAAATAGCCGGAAAAATAGCAATAAATTATTTTGTTTTCTAAAATACATTATACACAATGAGAGAATATTACATCGGGAAAATATAATAAAAATAAAAAACAACAAATTTTATAATCAATTCTCGATGGTAATTGTTTGCCAAAGCTATTGAATGATTAAAAAATCATACAATTTATAATTCAAATAATTGTGTCAATAGGGATGGAAACGCAGAGAAAGTAAAACGAAATAATAATAAAAACACAGACTATTAGGAAACAAACGGCAAATGATTGCGAGAAAAGAGTTTCTCATTCACAGTATACAGTGAGTGAATATATTGTGTGTTAAAAAAATATAATAGCATTACAAATAATATACAGAATAATGTGGTAATGAATGAATTGAATGGAAAAAAACTTTTCTATACGTTTGCATTGAGCTATAGTTACAGCTGTCGCCCACTCACTCCAAAAATCATCTGCTTTTATATATCGCATAATATAATCACATATTAGTTATATATAATTTCAAATAATTTTATATTATACAAAGACTATTTTTTCCATTCATTTATATTATCTCTTGACGAGTGAAACAAAATTTTGTTATATAAGTAGTCGACTCTATCGGCGAGCAATTAGATACGTGTGTGCAGTGAGACAAAAGTGTCACAAAAAACGGTGGACTTTGTGTTTGATTTTCATTTTCAATAACATTTCTCTCCCACATCTATACTCTATATTAATATTTATCAAAATTAGTGCGAGTTTAGAGTTTCATATGATTAGCGTTATTATTATTGCTACCATTTTTTTGTTACATTCATTGAGTGCTCAAATGATATGAAAAATGTATTTTTAGGCGAATTTATTGCAAAAAAGCAAAAGTGAAAGAAGAGATCCGAGTGGAGGACACAATATATACACAACTCATACACTGTATGAACGCAACAAAAAATAAATAAAATCAATGTCTGGTTACATAACAGTCGATATGACCATCAATGAAATGAGAGTCTAAGCCATGGCCTAAGTCTATGTGTCGCTCAGTTTGTATCCAATATATTGTTATAAATATAAAGTCAGACTAAAAATATATTTATATATAAATTTTTTTTGGTGAAAGTCAATGAAGAATTATGTTAGCAATACGTGAATCATGAGAAATAGTATATATTGTATATAATATTTCATATGAAAATGCAATCCGTGTTTTCCCGAACAGCACCGGGAGGTTCAGTACATTGGAGAATGAGATCAACTAATATGGAATATGTAAGTAAAAAGAGTAGGCTATGTATGGGTGCTGTCGCCAAATAACACGGTCATCAATGTATGTCAGTGTGAGTGCGTTATATGGCAACGACAGCCAAACGCCAGTCTATAGAGTAGTGGTCGTCAAGGAGACCATTTGATGAGGAGATGCTCTCTCTCTCTCCCACATCCCTGAGCTGTACTCGCAGTCATCATTACACTCAATGCATTCACAGTCAGTCCTACACAACATCCACACTCAGGTAGTCATAGCAACTGCACTATTGCCAGACACTGGATGTGAGACAACAGTTAACTTTTAGGACCCAACACAACACACTTATACTGCACTAAAGCTTTTAATAGCTCTCTCTCTCTCTCTCTCTCTCTCTCTCTCTCTCTCTCTCTCTCTCCATCCCCTGAATCCACTACTTTACTCTTTAATAGTTTTCAAGTTTTTCACATATCACTAATGTGTGGCTCATCGATAAAATCGCATTTTGGGGAAAGACATACCAGTGCTCGTGTGTGTGAGTGTTAGTGAGTGTCTGATGCGGAGCACAAGACTTAGTAACGTAAGAGTTATGTATAGTATAGCCGTATATATAGAGTGAAAATAAATTTGCGTTGTTTTAGGCGTACGTGTCGTATGACTGCTACCGACGAATAGATCAACTCATTTGCATCTCTATGTATTCGTGTGGGAGTGAGAGCGCCGACAGTTGAGAGAGAGAGAGAGAGAGAGAGATGCAGAGAGAGAGAGAGAGAGAGAGAGAGAGAGAGAGATGCGGAGAGAGTGGTGTGGATGTGATGTACGATAGAGTTAAGGGTTAGACTCAGAAAAGAGTGAAATCGTGTTAAATATGAATAGAGAATCAGAGGAATGAGTGGGGAATTCATAATTTGAGTGCAACTGTGATGTTGAATATTCAGTATATATTTGAAGGGATCATAACAATAATTATATTATTTGAATCAATGAAAGGCCAAACAATTGACTCAACCATAAGGGATGGCCAACGGGTGTATTGACAGCAAACATATCTACGATATTAGGGTTTATTGGCGAGAATGAGCCGATTTATGGCCACTCCATAGCCATCATTGGCTTCAATATAATTCATAATTCAAACACTTTTACGGCACGTATTTGTTTGACCTTTTATGATGGCATATATTACTCTCTAAACCAATATTACTCTATATTTTATAAGCGAAAAGCTCTGTAATCATAATAATGGCATTAATTATAGAAATCAAAGCTTAAGCAAACAGTTGCCGACATATACACAGACAAAAGGATTGCAAACTAAATAAGCGACAGGTATTTAAATAGGGAAACATAATCATCGCACATACAGTACTATTGTAAGAAAATGTGAACGAAAACTAAAAATAATTGTATCATAAAATTCACAACAATTTTATTGTTGTTTCACAAGAACTCGATTTTCTAGAGAGAAATGTTTGAAATGTTTGTACGCCTATTAAGCATCCAATTTTAGATTTAAATAACAAACATAACAAATAAAATAATAATAATAATTTTAATGATGTCTTTAATTAACTCAATTTATCTTAGTGAGAGTGAGAGTGAGTGAGAGAGAGAGAGAGAGAGAGAGAGAGAGAGAGTCGGTAGCGAGTTGTTGGCTAAATATAAGAACATTATATAATAGACTCAATAGTAAAGTGTCGCTGGAATTGGAGAACAAGAGGATGGATAGGGATGTGATGTAATGCATGTGAAGGGATGTAAGGAGTGCTACAAATGCCACAAAACTCTATAACAAAAGTGATAGCGAGTGTGAGTGAGAGAACGTGAGTTAAAAATGTTAGCTAAAAGTATTTGATGTGAAGTATGGCCACAACAGTTGAATGAAGGATAAAAGCTAAAAGGGATACTGAAATTGCATAAAATTACTGCCAATACTGAAATAAACATCACATTTAAACACATATAACTGACGAGAGAGAGAGAGAGAGAGAGAGAGAGAGAGAGAGAGAGATGCGGAGTACTTATTGTGAACATAGAGTCTGTGTGTGTCTCACAATATAACTGCACAACCATTGAGTGCCAAAAAAGCGTATATTTAGAGCTAAGAAGTGGTAGTGTTTTGAGAGTTGCAGTTGAGTTGAGTTCTCGCTTACAGTGGAGTCGAGTGTTGTGTCTGAATGAGAGCTCAATATATATATTACCGCTCAATGAATATCTCTTTAAATACCGGAAACAGAAGTCGAACTCATTTTTCACAGCAATGGCAGAGAAAAGAAAAACCTGTGATTGGGATGTAATGGTGCGACAGGTCTTACACAACACTTCACACACTCAGCCCACTGTTCAGTACAGATGTTCTCACTTTCACTATACTCTAGTTACTAGAGTCTAGTACTGTATACCATATAACGGGACATACATATCATAGCGAGATGCTAATAATGCGGTCCACACACGTACGTACCAAACATTGCTTTAAATAATAGATAGAGTGAGTGACTGAATGATAACATAGATAGGAATGGGAGGAACTGGATGAGGCATATTTTAATTCTGGTAAATACAGTTTATATACTCGTATATGACAAAAATAGTGAGTTAGAGCTGAGGGTTGAGTATTTATATGTTGCATGAAATGGTTGAGCACTGGGTTGGAGAGAGACTGAGTGGGTCTTACAGTTGTCATCGGCGGTGGAGTTCCTCTACTGAATAAAACAGGCGAAACAGACAGTGATATAATGACCTGACGCTAACTTATAGCTCCGGCAATATATTTCACTTTTGCGGAGCACTCGTATGTATTGCCACAGAAAACACAACACAAACACTAAACACATTCGGCTTTTACTCTCAACGCCAGAGAAACATATTTTTCACGAGATTTATGCCTAAAATTTTGCGAACTCTTATGGATATACTGTATATTATATATGTTCAGGAGAGAGAGAGAGAGAGAGAGAGCACAGAATATTCTGTCTATTTTTCAAGCATATTTGCACAGTTAGTCTGTTAGTTAGGCGTATATATAAGGTATTGACACTAACAAAATGCTTTTACACACACTATAGTCGGGAGTCGAGTATCAGAGATCAATAATTCACTGAATATATAATACTTTGAGTTTAAGTAAAAGGAAATATGAAATATTCTTGAAAACAAAATTAATTTAAACGAAAAACATACGAATATTTACAAATAAATACATGTATGATATTCTCGACTTAAAACGACTCGATATAAAGTTATGCGAGTCTAAAAAATATACATACTTTTGTATACCAAATTTGTGTGGCTGGCAATACGATATTAAAGTGAGAATAAGTTTAGTCCACATAAAGTAGATAAAATACTCGGAGTAGATTTGTGTAAATGAGAGAGAATTTTACAAAAAAAAGTATATTCAGATTGTAAAGAAAATAATATAAAACTTAAATTTTGTTCATAAATGGAAAGCGAATATATTTTTTATACTTTCATCCGTGGCTTCAGAGGCACAGACATTCAATTTGTATAACAGGCTATAATAGTGGGGCATTTGATGCATAGAGAAAACGTAGAGACAGTGAGAGACAGACAATGATTATGATGGCATGCATTTTGTTAGAGAGGGTTATGATGTATGTATTCCGTAATGTATGGCAATAAAGTACAGCCAATATATACATACATATTATTGCGTTATTCGGGATATAACTTATATATCCCTTTAACTGTAAAGTGAATATCATATCAAATACAATGGCATCAACTTTAAAGTCCACACAAAATATAAAGTGATTTAAAAGAATAATAAAACAAATGACGAGACGATAAAGAAGTAGAGGACTGAGGGAATGGAGAGAGAGAGAGAGAGAGAGAGAGAGAGATGATGTGATGTTCAAATATTAACACATAATAGCTGTGCAAAAAAAGGATTGCATAGTTATGTGAAAACGATTGCATAGACTACGGTATACTACAGCATATATATACATCATATATAGATATATAGTAAATGAGTGGAAGAGGTATACAAAAATCGATATAATATTTGGTGCGAGACAGACATCGTATATATACAGCTCAGACATCATATCATTATTTGAGGCTATAATCAGTTGTGAAGGCAATACAGTTCACCGTTAGTTCAATGAGAGACAGACCCGACAGACACTCATCATTAATAGATAGATAGCTTCAGACCTTAACGTTAAACACAGTCTCAAAGGAAATAATAAAATATAATTTGTCAATAAATTGCATAATATAAGAAAATTAATTTAAACATAGAAATAGAAAATATAAATCAACCGATAGGTGGCTAACCAGGGTTATTATGGGACTTAATGCGAAAAACATGTCTACAAATTGCGGTATAAAAGCAAATGATAAACGGCTTAAATATACAAAACCTCTCCAACAGAATAGACACAATCATATGATTAACCTCTCGTTCAATAGAGACTAAACGAGATATTCAAATGAAAATCTAATGAACAGTAAATTTTTCAGTCAATCGTCTCTCTCATCCTCTTTGGCCTGCTTTTGATGGGCTCTCTCTCTCAACAAACCATCATTTAGTCGACTATCAGCTGTTCTAATATTCCGATTGAATGCATTATTTTTAATAATAAATCACTTCAACTATTATTACGAAAGCAGAGAGAGAGAGAGAGAGTCGAAAGATAATTATCTAACGTTTGTTGAACGCAGAAACCAATGATTTATTGTCTGCGAGAATAAGGGATCGAAATATACTCTTTTGTGTCCGACTATTGCAAATCAAGTGATAGTTAGGTCTCTCTCTCTCTCTCTCTCTCTCTCGTCATTGAGTGAAATAAGTCCAGATTCGTCGTGAAATCCATTTGAAACCTCAAACTTTTATTACAATTAGAAGTGTTATAAGCGATCAGTAAATGACGAAACGAGAGATGGACTGTCGGGACAGATATGCGAGCATTGGATGCAAAAAACAAATAAAACAATATATGATGCGATGTCTGGTGGATGTGGTGGTGCGTCGCCACCTCTGCCACACCAGACATAACACTCGTACGAGTGGTACGATTGCATCAAATATACATCCAATTCATGACATTCCAGTTCATCTGAAGTCTGCACTGGAGTTGTATTTCTGGTGTCGAAATGCCATTCATTGGACAGTCATCTCAATACAAATATATTATTTGTTAAAAATATTTTTATGTGTGTCTGAAGTCTTATCTGCAGACGAGTTGTGAACAAAAATAATATAAAAATATTTTCGATAAGAAATGAGAGACGAGAAGAGCAAACATATGATGTGTTCGGATGTAAAGTAAATCATCGGTCAGAGACAGGCCTACGAGAGAGAGAGAGAGAGAGAGAGAGCGAGAGAGAGCACTGGTATGTTAGGCACATATCAATGGAAATATAAAAATGACATTTCAATAATAAAAAATAACTCATCGGAGAAATATTTCTCATATAATCCGCTCAATGGATGTATTGACTCACACTCTCGCCGGTAATAAAGGCTCATATTTTACAAGTAGTCTATAATTGATCGCATAATACGTCAGTCGAGAGTTAAATGAAATAATTTACTAAAATAAGTAATGAGAAAAACAAAACGAAAATATAATAAAAATATTTGCCAGGAATTCCTTGTATGGGAATGACTCGCGAAAATGCCGTCTATTTTCTGTCTCTCCAATGTTTTTACTCTTGATTTTGTGTTTGAATCGCATTACAAATATAGTGAGCAATGAATTGGATTATTAGAAACGAAAACAAAAGTGTGTTATAAATGATGTGTAACTCATATAACATATAAACAGAGACTCAATGAGTGAACCGAGGAATAGAGGAAAAGGCATTCAATTGATACTATTATTGCAATCCGTGTTATAACTACTGGTGGAGAGAGAGAGAGAGAGAGAGAGAGACCTATGTTTCACACTCACGAGCCAAACATGATCTCAGCCTTAGTGTCACATCAGTGGAGAGGGAATGGAGTAAACTTGTGGAGAGAGAGAGAGAGAGATGGTTGAAGAGGACTGGTAGTAGTATTTGGGTATTTGTAAGGAATGGGCAAAAAAGGCATCGATAGTGTTGTAGTGAATGGAAGAAACAGATTGTATGGCTATGTTTAGTAGTGTTGAGTGGAAAGGCACATTCGCTGTCACCTAAAATGTGATGGATTAGTGTCACTCCTCCCCAATTTCCGTCACACTTAATTATTCACAGCAATGGCTACTACACTGTGTGCCACAGAGATCCCTGTGCGCTATTAAATCATATGGATATTTGTGTTATAACTCAGACTTATTATTGAGATGTTAGACAACCATTCCTTACATATAGCTCTTGCGTCACACCATCGCTGTCTGGTTAGGGATCACCCAAACATATCGCCCAAAACACATGAGCCTAAGTGCGAAACTACCATTACGACTACTGTCCCCATAACACAATCATAGCTACAAATTATATTTCATACTCTATTACACAATGGAGAGCAATGCAGACATGTATTTGAATTTATATATTGTATGCAATATTACGACAACAATAGGCAACAAATTGAGACTAGAATTGCAGTTAATTTTATTTCATATTCCGAGCATTCATTCAAAGTTATGAAAAATACTTTTTATTGGTTTCCTTTTATCTGCAAATATATTGCCGACGAATACATCGAAATCTGTTTCTTTCAGAAATCTCTTGTTTTTGTGTCACAAACGCCATACAATACACACACAGACTGACTGTGTGTTTGCAAAGTCTGTGTCCAAAAACTAACTGTCCAGTTGATTGGGAAACCAATCCAAACTTTCGACTGTTATTACAATAACTGTTACAATGAGAGAGTGGGAGAGAGTGGGAGAGAGAGAGAGAGAGAGAGAACTGGTGGACAGACAGACACACATCACACTCGCGACACTGTTGAGCAAAAACAATGGATAAACACTGCAGCAAAATGAACTAAAATATGTCATTCAGTCGGCAATAAAGACCGATACATATGTGCCATACGACTGGACGACAGACACATATTGTCTTCACTACACAAACCTCTCCGTCAGAAGACTTATGTCGAGTCGAGAATAAGAGAATCAAAAGGCATTAAATTAACTGTTATTGAGAGATACAGTATATATATAGCGCTGTGTATAACACTAGCGTTTAGGCGAAAGTGATTTTAATAGCGATTCTGGTGTCAAATAAAAGGCAAATGTGTTACACTAACACAACACTTAACTTTAAATTAAGTTCGCTTGCGTAGTTTTGTTGTTGTTTTTATAAATAATTCGGAAAACAAACTACCCAATCTCCTCGTAGTGTACATTACACTTATATTACTCGCGTGTTTTGATTAATCAGAGAAAGAGATATAAGAGATGAGAGCTATTTGTTTACACGTGAGAGAGAGACCATTTGAGTGGTAATTACAGACATCGCTAAGTCTCAGACATAAGGAAAAAAGTTATTGAAATTCTGGCCATTCATTCGCAACCCAATCCTCTAGTCTCGAGGTATGTCTGCAAATGAATTATAAAAAATACAAAATACTTGAGACGAGAGAGAAAATCAAAACAAAAAAGAAGAGAAATATTTTCGTTGCAAAACGGGTGAAACAAAAAGAAAATATTTTGATTTATTGATAATAATTCTCATTTGAATGCCTTTTAAATACTTCCCACGAAAGTATTTGCGAAAGTTTTTTGAACCGCAATACTCCTTTTTAAAAATGTGTGTATGTTACTAAATTGTGGGCAGAAATCGTATTTGAAAAGTATTTTTCACTCATTTTTAGACAAGTTTTCTCTCTCACTATTGCTAGAGAGAGGGAGGGAGGGAGAGAGAGAGAGAGAGAGAGTCATCAAACCATTTGTCAGATAACAGATTCTGAGAATATGTTTTTCGACGATATGTTCAATAGCTTTGAGAAGTTTGACTGTAAGACTAAAGCAAAGCACAAAAATAT
>CAJPVJ010000390.1:0-26699 GCA_905397405.1 Oppiella nova
TATATATATATATATATATATATACTGTATATATACTATATATATCTTTGAATATACTGTAATGTAATAATATTAAATAATATTAATTCTGAGTAATGACTAAACATTATGGTAAAGATTATAATAATTATTTGGCACAAACTATTGATCGCATGTCGAGAGTTATTATATGGGATTAGATATAATTAGAGTTTTAATGAAAATATTGTGAATTATTCCCTTATTATGTGAAATATAGAGAATATTTCTTTTTAATAGTTTAGTCACACAATAGTTGTGTTCATATTAAATGAGTTCCAAAGAATCGCAACTATTATCCTCTCTATTAAATGGTTTAATATGTTTCCTGACCAATGGATAGCTTCACAACCAGGTATACCTAAGGTATATCTACAACCAACCATTCTGTATGTTTTAAGTATTTATTAAAATGAACCTATCAATAAATGAATGCTCAAAAACATAACCAATAATGGTTTACAACTGCATTGCCATATTAAATTAATAGACATAATATAATATCTAAGATTAAATAAATTGTATTTTATACTTGAAAAGAATATTTAGAAAATAATAAAATAAAGAATTGGAATATAAAGTTAATATAATACTATCATAATAATAGGTATCATTAACTGAGCTTATGTTAAATAAATAGTAATACTTTCAATAGGATTTTAAAATTTTATATAAAATTTCAATAGAAAGAGTAAACTCTTATGCATGAAAGAAAAATTAATTACTTATAATAAGATATTAAATATACAGAAATTTAATAATTATAATTTTAAAAATAATAACATCACATGATGAGGAAAATGGGTAATTCATAAATGTGTTTTTAAATATCACTGAAATAAACTAAAAAATAATTTAAAATTAAAATATAACACATTATATTTATGAAGTAAAGTAAATATCAAATAAATAAAACACGAAATTGTATTAAATTTTGAACAAACATGTTTGAAAAATTAAAATATTTTATTTAAAAATAAACATTTTATTGGAAATAATAAAAAATCATTTGTATTACAAATTTATATTATTGAAATATAGATTAAAATTAATTATGTTCAGAAGTGCTTAAAACTTAATTACTGTGTTATTTATTATTGACTAAATACTGAAGATCTTGTATGTATTATGCAGTTATTACACAACTTTACAAGTACTGTAATATTAGTAAAACAATACTATAATAATAATAATAAATTTACAGAATATTCAATTATTGAAACCATTTTCTTGTTTTCATTTCATAAATGTATGTAAAGGCAGTGAAATGTCATACAAAAAATAATATTATATTATGTGATATAAGTATTCACTCAATAAAAAAGAAGATAATTGTTTTTGACAATAGTTTGTGTCTAATTCTGTATTCCTTTCAATAATGTTCTTTATATTATCATTATATTACTGTACTTGAAAAATGTTTTCAATAATATTAATGGATTTCTTAAACAGAGAAAACAAGAATATTAAGAATTTAATGGAAAAGAATAAGTCTTATAAGTCTTCATTTTGTTGAGAGAGAGAGAGAGAGAGAGAATCAATATTTTTAGTGCAATCAACTGCTTTCCATAGAGTTTGTGATACACTGTCAGCAAACGGGGTATTCTTTAGGCCATAATAACAAATTTAAGGTTATAAATAACATCTGTTATATAACCCGGATAACTGCTTATGGCAAATGTATGCATCTCTGAATAAATGACTGAATATTTTTATAAATAAAATGTCAAATATTTTTAGATTTTCTATTTCATTTTATTAATTAAATATCTATAAAATTATTTTGGTATAATATATCAGGAATTTTGTATATCATATAACGTTTTATTACCAAATAGTCTCAAATATAATGTACATGAAGTCAAATTGTTATCAAACAATTAAATATATTGATACTAGAGTAACACTACTGTTATTTGAATAAAATATTTTTTGTTCCCATTGTATGTAATCATTACTGTATTGTGAGCTATAAATAGAAACATAAATGAAATACAATATATTATGTAAATGTATTTCATACGACATTTAATTAACAATCATTACTATTCATTGATATTTTATAAATCTAACTGTAATATATAGTATATTATATATTATATACTATATATTATATATTATCGTTTTTAAAAATATTTGTGACATTAAGTTTGTAATAAGTGATTGTTGAATAAAATCATATAAGTTATAGTGTAGGTTGAAGTCAATTATCTTCTGGTATTTCTAATGTCTTAGTCTTTAAATACTTTATCATAATCTCAATTTAGATAACAAACGGGACTTTGCCTTAAAATACATCACAAAAGTCATGTGAATTTTATTATATCATTTTGTTTTTATTGAGAATACAGTTATTGTTTTTAAAAAACATTTTTAACGGATATTTAAAAGCTGTTTTCATTTACAACTAACTATTGCTATCATATTATTTATTAATTATTATTTTTAGTTTCCGAAAACAACTTTCTATCGCTATTATCTGCTCAACTAATACATAGTATTGTCTCCAAAATATCCATTAATTCATTATATAATTCACTGAATATATGAATATTTAATGGACTTATTTTTATCTAAATATCCATTTTACTAATATTTCGCTCTAATTTATTTCACAAAAACAAAAAAGTTTTTTGAAAACAATATAATGGCTTTCAATGGAATCGGTTTCTAATATTCAATATTAAATATTTGTCATAATTCTCATCTAATAATTATCTAGATATGATTCACCGCTAGTTTGTATTTCAGCTATAATAAATACTTTAAATTTTCTAATGTTAAGAATAAAACGTTAATTATTACAATAATAATGATTTGATTTTATTTCCGTGAATTCATTCATATTTTAATTTAATTTATAATCTCAATATAATATAATACTATTAGATATTCATCTACTGTACAGTAGATGTATTGTAAGTTTTATATAAAATAATGATTTATTAGTTCTCTTTACAACATAAATTAGCAAACATATTTAAGATATAAGAAAAATATATTCCCATGAATTACTAATTTAAATAGANTATATATACAGTATATATATATATATATATATATATATAATTTTTTAAATAATTAATTAAATTGTTTTATTGTAGATTAATTGATCTGCAATATATTAGATATTAAAATAATTTATATCATATAATAAAATCTTTTCTATAAGAAAATTCTTTTTTAATTTAGAAATAATTACATTTCAACTCATTGTCAATATTATTAGTTTTGAGACATTGTTTTGATATAAATTCTATCAATAATATAAATATAATTATAAAAATATTCTAATTTTATTTTATGGGGAATTTACTTGAAGCTCAGGCTTAATTTGCTTCATAATTGATGTAAATGAATACAAAACATTAACTATTAAAATATATTATTATTTATATTAGTTTTTCATAAAACTAGGTGTTTAACAAACTATGACCACTCGTATATCACTGTCACACTACTGTACTCTTACACTATGAAATTGTGTGAAAATTGAATTTATTGATATATTCAATACATTCATCTCATTAGTTGTTTATTCGTCGAAAAGCAGTAAAAATAATTAGTAAAACTGTTTTTATATATAACTTTGTTGTATATTTCACTCTTTACTTATATATCGGCCGTGAGATATATTTATAGACTTCAAGGTTAGCGTCAATACAAGAATTACAGAATAAGATATTCACTCTCTATTGCAGTACTCGAGTGCTTCGTTACCATCAAATACTATACAAAACCATACTATACACCGATATAATCACTATAATAATCTCTCTCTCTCTCTCTCTCTCTCTCTCTCTAAAATTTTTCTTAATAATTATGTTACTTGAATGACAAAAATATCATCTTTTAACTTTAAAATACTATTACGTAATGTCTTTGAGAAAGTTTTTTATTTAATTTCAAATTTTCTTGAATATGACATGAATGTCAAGAACAGTATTCAATGAAATTGTTTTGTATAACATATATTGAGTTTTATATAACTTTCATGTAAATTCAATTATTCTGGTTATCATTATGTTATTATTGAATGTTTCTAAATGTTTTTCATTTTCTATTATTGGTTTATATTTTTAGACCATATATTGTTTTTGTTTTATATTAGTAATACTTGCTACTAATTTAGTATGTTGCTTAATATTATATTCATTAAAATACAAGACAATACAAGAATATTAGTCTTTATTGACTATATAATAAAATGTGAAATTATTTTTAGTCTTAATTTCAATTAGTTTTCTATCTCGAAATTCTTGTTTAAAAATAATAACATTTTTAAATATACAATTTTAAGCAATTAAAGTTTAAATGAATTTTTTACTCTTAACTCTATTTTTACTTAAAATTCTTGTTATTATTTATAACTAATGTATTATTTATAGAAGAATTCAAAGAATTGTTTTGATCAAGATTAAAATAAATGCTTTTTACGAGAATTTCACTTATTTAATTAACGTTAATTGTGAGTGATTTTCATTTAACCCTAATATAGTTATAAATATTAAATGCTATTTTCTTGATGAGAAAGTAGTGTTCAATTAGTATCGTGTCTAATAAAAGGGCTAATGATTTGTTGATAAACTTTTTCAAACATTTAAGAAAGTCTTATGATATATTAGAAATTCTTTTTAGACATATGTTCAAAGAATGTATGCTTAAAATCAATAAATTTTAACATTTTTGAAAACTGTTATAATAAATATTAATTAATTTCACGATTTATTTAGTTTTGAAACATTTGAACGCAAGTTATGTTTATTATAAGAGAAACTTTAATGTTATTTTCCGTGAGATTTGCCACAAGAAACACTATCTTGTGATATAATTATTAGGAATGATTCATTAGCTAAAAATGATAATTTATTAGTAGAAACTGTAAAATTATAATTTTAAAATTTTAATATTAAAATTTGATTAAACCAAATTTAACTTATTTTTTAAATGCACTTAATAATTAAGTGCACTAGTTTGTGGACTTTATGTGCACCTGTAACTAGTTTGCAATTTTGCCGTATTCCTACATCAAATACTAAATTAAAATGTTTTTAATATTAAGTTTGATTTATAACCATATTTTTCTTGTAGATTTAATATTAATACTAAATTAATTTTACAATGATCAAACGAATTAAATACGTCACCAAACTTTGATTTATTTATTTTTATATATGAAACGTAAATTTCATAAAAACATTTATTAAATAATATATTATTTTGATTAAGGCTCAGGTATTTCTCAGTTTGATATTATATCAGTTGCAGACATACTTTTGATATATAATACCTATGTATTGTACAAATGTCAATACAAAAAAGACTTGAAAATTGGTGCATATTTTATGAACTAATTCATTGTACAGTATTATAAAACATATACCCATATAACATATAAATTACCGACAGAACTGAAAACAATAGCTAATGAAATATTATTATCAAAAGAGATAATTAATTATGTTTTTATGTTTTATACGCAAACCATCGATCACATTAGTGTTCAACTCTGAACTTATATGAAATACAATATATTATTATATCTTATTTTTGTAATAACATTTTGTTAATTAAGTCTAATATAATATAGAGTATAATTTATTTCTATTTTAAATTTTCATTATTAATTCAAATAAAAGCAAACAAGAATTATGACGAGTATAACTATTATAATTTATGAATATAACTACATTAATAGTTGATTTATATTTAAATTTTAATAGTTTTATTTGTTTTCCTTGGATCAGTAATAATTTTGTTATGAAAATTTATTTATTTATTGAATTTAGTGCTAATTTTGAAGTTATTAATGGGTTTGTCAGGTATTTTAATTAGTAATTATATTTAGTTAATAATATTATATTAATAGAAATTAATAAACTGTTTAAAGATTAAGGAAATGATTCTGTGATTTGATGTATAAATAATTAAACATTAAGTTTTAATTTTTCCCAGACTTTTGCAATGACTAAACATTTGATTTGGGATTGAATTTATAAGGAATTATGCTGTATTCGCAGTTATTGTCAATATAAATCCAGGGTATATACAACATTTATGGATTTTTACTTGATTTACTAGTAATAATAATCAGTCTAAAGTGCTGAAGAATACTTGAACATAGAAAACATTATTTCTTAGCTAATTATAACAATAGGTATGCATTTAATTATAACTATTGTTACACAAATGAAAGGCTGAGTAAGCATTGCGTGTGACG
This sequence comes from Oppiella nova, assembly GCA_905397405.1. Classification (NCBI taxonomy): domain Eukaryota; kingdom Metazoa; phylum Arthropoda; class Arachnida; order Sarcoptiformes; family Oppiidae; genus Oppiella; species Oppiella nova. Next base: position 6,239 of record CAJPVJ010000390.1, read on the forward strand.
TAAGGAATTGAAGATATTTGGGAGAAAATTGAATTATATTTATGATTATTTGCTACAAATGTGTGTGTGTTTGAAAATCTAACCTTCACCTTGGATGTTTTATAACTGGGAATACAATGAAATAACATACCGAACCTCCACTCCCCCTCACTCTACTCATATGAAGATCCCAACACTTTCTATAAATAAAATATGTTTTCTTATCGTAATTTTCACTCATATATCCATTTTGAGGATAAATACTTTTGGGAAATTTTGTATTTAATGGTGACAATGAAAGTGACAAATAAACCATTAATTTGATGATTGATTTGGAGATAATTGTTAGGAAAAATTGAGGCAATATTTTGGTATGAAAGAGATATCCTATTTTGAAAGATAATAGGAATGTATTTAATATATTAATAAGTTATCATTAATTCTGACACCAAATGCACTATAAATCTAAGAAATACAGTACAGTTGACAGCATTTATATGTATAACTATTTTTGACTCTTTATAATACAGTCATCTTTATTATTTCAGTGTTTGTAACAAACATTTCTAAGTCTTATTATTGTTATCAATGGATATCATATAACAGAGTAAATAGTGTTTTGCTAAATATAATAAACTTTTAAGTCTTTTTAGAGCTTGGGTTCGGAATGAAATGAAATGATTACTCCGTTTATTATCAATTAATTCACTGTAAGAGAGGGGGAGAGAGTGACTAGAAGTGGGATATTTATTCATATATAAAATATTTGGTTGAGATATATTTATGAAAAACACTTCAATGACGTAAATATGAGTTATATTTGGCGTTAGTAACACTTCAATCGAAATATAAAATATGATGTTTTTATCATAAAAAAATACAGATATGAAGTGCACTGTATGTGCAATGGGAACGATATGCCATAAGCTGTATGCAATATAAATAGGATTGAACTTCCAATAAAATAATCTATTTTTTGTTCATCTCATTAACTGCACTCACTTTTAACAGGTGCTCCCTATCATAAAACCTTTGTTTTACTGTTATGTTTATCGCAATTGAATTGAATTGAATTTTATTTGCATTTAACTTAACACTAATATCTACTTGCAGCAATAATAATAAGCGACTGTACTGTGCACTGTAGCCATCATTCAATATAATGTTTTTTTATCAAACTTTTAAGCACTGTTTTATGGCAAAGACACTGTTTTTCCACAAATAACACAAGTGTTTGGTTGAGACCAATCGTCTCTCTCAAGTAAACTATTCCCGCAAATCATGTGAACATTATATCTCAATACATATCTTAGAAAACATTTCTCTTTCCAAAGTCTATTGAAATCATATGCAATGATAAGAGCATTGTATTAATTGTACAGTATTAATCATAAATAATTTAATTATCACTTGTTTTTTATTATGCACTATAATAGTAATAGCAATAGGCACAAGTCTTTACATAATTAACCGGAATAGTGCACTATTAATACTCAATTGGATACTAGAGTTATTTTAGGATATTCTCAGAAATTGTCACACATTTTAACACTTGCTGTTAAGTACTATATTATCTTAAAAGCAATAATATCTACACTTGTTATTTAAAATATAATTAAATATATAATAATATTATTATGGTTTTAGACTAATTGTGATTTTATAAGTTTTAATACTTACTAATAGTTAAGTTTTACAAATCAAACCTACAATTAAAATATTTTAGATTGTTTGCATAAGATTTCTATAACAGTAATATGTTTAAATAATAGCACTAACAGACGTCAAAACTCATTACTGTTTCATAAGTCTTATTGTATTCACCGATAATAATAGCAGATATTCAATACACGACACTTGATTTAGCCTTGCCTTTTACAGTACAGTATTTTTTTTATTCTCATTGTATTATGAAATAACTTTTCTAAAAATAAACATTTGTTGAGTTTTCTCCAATTCTTGCTATGAAATTATTTCCAATAGAAAAAATATTTCTCAAATATAAGCTATAAATCAATTTTATAAGCAATTTGTTTTTAAATAATTTCTTATTCCTTATTCGCGAGTGATTTCCCTAAAAAAAGTGTCGATAAATAGGGAGTGAAACTGGAAAAACTACTTTGTTTAAATATTTTTTTATTTATACATTTAATAGTTATAATTATAATTAAAGTGAATTTTATGTAATATTTTACACAGTTTTCAAATGACTGAACCCGAAAGTGAGACACAAATTATGAGCTATTTATTGCGCACTGTTTTCGCATATATTTCACTCTCACTTAAAAAAAGTCGACCAAAAATTGCAAAACCTCTAAATTGCGTGAAATGTGTTTCACTCTCCCCTTTGCTTTCATTTGATGGCTATTTTTGAATACCGACTATACTATAGTTGTTTTAAGTGTTACACTAAAAACGTTGGTTTCTATTCTTGAACACCGAATAAAAAACTTCTCGTTAGGGCTTAAAATACACACCAATACTATGGCAAACACCACCTCATATAGTGTACACTCCGTGTTAGACAACACTACGACTCTGTGCTCATGAATTAGATACTAAACCTGTTTTTATATATATATTTATAAATATATATTTTTAAATATACTTAAAATTATTATTATGTGTTATTTTATGCTATTCTCGAAACACTAAAGCGATAAATAACTTTCACTTAATTTTTCTCAGTTGCCATTTGTGGCCAATCAAGTTCTGGTCTATCATTATATGACACAAATGTGTGTTTGAAAGCTCTTTGAAAACTTTCATTCAAACTAATAATAATTTTCTTTTTTAAATTTATATAAAGTAAAAAATTTCCGGTCTTTTCATTTTCTCGAAATATTGTTTCATTTATTAATAAACATTTTGATTCTCAAACGCTATGTTAAAGTATCAGATAATATAACTTATTTGAGAATAAATATTATATTCATATATTTAGTTATATATTTATAAATAATTCACAATATAATATAAATAATATTTATCATTTTGTTGTGTTTTTTGTGTGCATCATATTTTTCAAAGTAAATAAGTGATGTGTGAACCGAAACTCATGTGATTCTTGTGCTCACAAATTGCTCTCAAGTTTTGTGGCAAATTTTGTTTTCGATGTTTAATTAGTTATTTATTTTTGCTCAACAGATATCAAAACTTATATTAAATTCTGGTGTTATATCTGTTGTATGAGTGGAGAGAATCTATAGATTATAAGGAAATACTGTTTAAAGTGCTGTTTGTGTGTGTATTTTGTGTACAGTCTCATTGGCGTCCAAATATTCATTTGTCCTATTTATTTAAGATTACATTTCAATGAATTTCTGTTTGCTTGCTCTTCCGATACACAACTATAGCATTTGAATTGCTATTTATGACCAAATAGTCAATACTAGGTTCATAAAACAGTGAGAGAGAGAGAGTAGTGAGAGATTCAAAGATTAATGTGGAAAACACCTCATTATAGTGTATTGATGCCAATTCAATCACCAATTTGTATATATTGTGTATAACTGGCCCATTATCTCATCCAATACTTTGAACTCATCCCAAACACAACCGATAATTACTGACGTCTTGAGCATAAAGTTCTCGTATTTTCTATTATAGACTCTCTGCTAAACACAATCATATGAGTAGTTTTCATCGCAAAGTTGTTTGATTTTCACTTATTATTATTGTATGACTTATATTGTTAAGTGTTTTGGTGAACGAATTAGCAAAATAATACATCATTTAACAACAAATGATACATTGATGACATTTATGATCACTATTTGAGACCATTTCTTCGTCCTATACTTTTACTCATAACTAATTCAATGGATATTAAAGCTTTGCTATTAAGCCATTCAGGTATTCATTTAAGCCTTAATTTGAAAGAATATTGAATTTGTATTTTATTTCTCTAAAGACATGTCTTGTTTTCATTTTCTTAAGCCTATTATTAACACATTGTTTAATATTATGACAACATTTGACTGAATTTTATTTTTAAATTTTAAATATTTGTCTCACATGTACTTATGGTAATAAAAATCAGTTTAAAGTGTTTATGAATAACACGTTTACATTATTTATCAAATGAATTGCTTTTTAATTATAGCCATAACTACATTTTATGAATTAGCGCCTTACAGTTTATGCTTATGTATTCACACATGAATTTTAAGCCTAATTTCTATTATTAGTTTATGTTTTAACGAAAGTGTTTATTATATATAAGGAAGAGTTTATTAAAATGTTAGAAACAATGATTTTTTTTCTATTTATAATGATTTTACAATTTATGCAATTTCTCAACCCTTTTACAGAATTTATCGTAGTTTTCCTCAAAATAATAATCATTAAATATTACTGTACTATGTATGCTCTGATGCTAAACATAGATGTAAAAAGTAGTGTTTATTAAAAACAGTGTATAATTTGCTGCAACTATAAGCATAAACCTCTTAATATTTTAAGCCTTGAATAGATTATTAACTTTTTATAATCAAAATAAATGAATATTTATACAGAAGTTCGCCCTTTAAGTTATTTTTATATATTATATGTTTTCACTCAATATCTTAATATTATTTTAGACAAAGAATTTGAGTTAAAACTGAACTCAGAACTAGAGGGAGAGAGAGAAGCTATGATTTATTTATTTATTTTTATACATATTTATTATGAAAGATAGACTGAAAGCATTTCTCTGTTATGAATAAGTTTGAAAAATCAATTTTTCTAAAAATACATTTCCAAAAAGCAATTCACTTATAATATAAGAGCCGCACAGGCCTTCGTTTTTTGACAGAATATTCTCATCCCTTTTGTTGAACTCATTTGAGCTCCAGTTTGGTGTTGCCATTCACGCTATACATAAGCATTACATTTGAGCCAAAAGTTCAAAAATCTCATATTTATTCTGACAGCAAAAACTATTTTATTCTATGCATTGATAGCATTATAAAAATAGATTTATACCTTTATATACTAGTATAAAATGCATTAATGAAACAAAAGTGGCAAAAAATAAGAATTAAAATCTTATGTTACAATTGAAGACCTAAGTTAATGGTGTCATTAAATAAGACAACACCTACTCTATGGTCTAAAATACATATTTGCCTACAGTTTGTAAGTCTATTTATGACCACATCTTGTCATTTATATGTGTATGTATTGATCATAAATCTAATATAAATGTTGAATCAATAGTTGAACGAAAGAGAAGAATAGGAATAAAATGGAGAATATATTGAATAGAGAAAGCATTCATTGGTATCTATTTATAGCACTTGTTTTTCAACGACGACCAGCAAATAGAGTGCATAATAGATATACAGTAGAGATAGTTATATGATATGATGTTAACAGCGAAGCCATTAACTGTTCACTTGTGTTCACTCTTGTCTCTCCTTTTGTTATCTCATAGCAAATAAGTACAACGAATTCATTGCAAAAAAATCGCTCAATTACTCTCGCTTTTTAAAATATACCTGATGTTTGTTTTAAAACAATGGCATCTCATATGTGTGTTAAGTAATTAGTGTGCTTTACTGTAAATGATAAGTTATGCGAGTATTAATTGCGATATTTTTAAGGTCACAAAAGCATCGTTTAGTGGTATTAATCAAATAAATCTTGATTTTAAAATATATAATAATATTTGAATAAAAATAACTTAATTGTGTTGTCGTGGAAACTGCTATATTTTTCTAGACTACACATAATATTATTAGTATTTTCATTATAACTAGAAATTGGAAAACAGAATGAAATTATTCTCATTATATGAATTAGTTTGCTGTGAATTAATAGATATATACAAATACAAGTAGTGTACAGTATACCGTATAAGTTTTAATACAGTACCTTTATATGAGTTATAAAAATAGCATTTATAATAATAATAATAATGTTATTGTGAGTTATAGTAGAGTAGATGTAAACTAATATAATATAATAGAGACTCGTATTAGTGATAAGTTTGGTGAAGACCGCCTATTCGTGTCTCCAATTCAATAAATATCTCATATTTTCTGTCCTATCACTCCACCGATCATATATAGTCGACACCAGAAATAGTTTATGCATTTCTTCATTCCTCCTTCTGTTGGTTAACTATAATCTTATTATAAGTGCTTTTTATGATAAAAATATTCCTAATTCTGGCAAATGTATCGCAAATATCCTCTAATAGTCTGTAACTATGTATTAGAGAGTTTGGTATTCATTGAGTGAACATCTATTTGAACAACATCTTATATTAGCAAACTTTTCCAGTCTATTATTAAACTATCTCTGAGCAAATATTTTCTGTGTTTATATTTTTAATTATAAGTTATTTTTACTCTATTGTGTTCTCCCGATATTCACTAGTAATTGATTTCAACACTCAGTATACTAAACGTTAAATGCAATGAAGATTTTACAGATAAGTTAGTTATACATTAAATTATGTATTAATTTTATTTAATACTATTATTAATAACTATAATTCATTATAAAATTCCACTCATTTCTCTGTCGTACAGATTCTATACGGATCTCACTTTTTGAAATTTTTTTATGTTGATTATATGAGCTAAGCATTTAAATATAATTTATTCCTGTTTTTATAAGTATTTATATTTTGCTAACATTTGTTACTTATATGATGAGAAATTATTCTCAATGTATTTCAAATAAGAATTCCTATGTAAACATAGAATTTATTATAGGAAATGGAGTTTATTTTAAAAGTTATTGATTCTTATTCAAACTGTGATTAAATATAAAGGTATTAATGAATTGAATTGATTTATCCATTATTATAGACCCATTGAGCTCTTCATCACCACATCATTCGTATCGCTCGCATACTATGGAAATAAACAGTCATTACATACAAAGAAAAGGTATTTCGTATAAAAATTATAACACAATTTATCTCAATTAAAGGCCTTTTATCGCCTCATTTCTCGTCCATTGAGTGGAAAATTTTGCGTTTATTTATATGTTCTTTATATACAATATATTCAAAATATTTCTCTCTTTCGACATTTTTCTTAAATGGTCTCTCATTTTATTGATTTCTAAACTATGTTTATATCATTTTTATATGAAAACATATATTTTATTGAACGTCAAAAACAATTTCTAAATGTATTTAGTATATTTAGTATAACTGCGAGCAATATGTCCTGTTATTTGTTGTTCACATCTCGTAATCGGTGTAGACTTCAAACCGAAAGTTCAAAAATTGTTGATATTTTTGATAGAAAGCCGTGTTTTTGCAAAAACCCTTCACATCACTGTTTATTATATGAATATATATCTTAAATAAGAAATTGTTATCACTTTTTTCAGGAAAAACATTTTTGATAAAAACATATTTTAATAAAAGTTCTTTAACTGAAATATTATCTCAATTTTTAAATATTGAACTCAAACAACAAATTTCATGTGAAAAGTCATTTCCAAAATAGATATTTTGCAGTAAAAAAGGTGTTTATACTTATAATTACTCAAATATTTAGTGTTTTAACAAAAGTTGGAAATATGTAATTAACATTAAAAAAAACTTTCGCAACAAAACACACAAATTGTAGTAAAAATAGCAAATATTTGCCATTAAATGTGTTTGAAACTTATTTTTTAATTCTAATAAACATTTCCACTTTTCAATATAGTTAATATTAACTTTTAGTTATAAGCTACCATGCTTCCTAAACAGTTTCATTTTAAAAATAAATTCTATAAATATAATGTGAATATTAAGAATTTTATATTAAGTGACAGTATATTTTTTAAAAGTGTTGAGTTTGACTATATTTTATAAAAAATTGTTACTGTATTGATTCAATGATTGATTTATAGGAAAACGTATAATTGTATTACTTTATTTATTTAGTGCAGTTAAGGTATTTAATATTAATGTTTGAAATTTGATTAAATTTATTTTAAATATATTACTCAATAGTAATAATAATATCGAATAAATATTTTTTTTATTTAGAAATTTTTTAGCTTTTTAAAATCAGTTAAATCTATTAATAAAATCATTGATTTTTATTACCTGAAAGTAATAGTAAAATTGTAATTTGATAATAATTCTAAGGTCATACGAAAAAAGTCCTTTTCATTAAATTATATTTAAAGAAATTATATTTAATATAAGTTTTGCTGTAATTTCCGTCAGTGTTGGATGTATTTTATGTCTATAAGTTATTATTTAGTTGTCGAGTATTGTCTAAATAGTTAAGATGCCTAACAATTCAATAATGCTGTTAACGAATAAGTTTTCTGAATGTAATTTAATTATAATTATTATAAAACCTATTTTAAGCTATTTTTAAATGTTTCAATTTAAATATTAATATAAATAGTCTAAACTGACATCAAAAACATCTTAATTTATTTTGTTTTTAAAATTGATTGATATTTAAAATATGTAAATTAGTTTTAAATTAAATAATATTTTTGAGTAAAAGTTTTACAAATATAATTAACTATGATCTTAAGTTATTTGAAGTGACAAATAATAAATATTTAAATGATGTTGTCTATTTTCAGGTGAAATAAATTCAGTCAATTTTATTCCAAGTGATAGTAATAGTGGCCGAGAAATGGCTAACAATAGTCAGAACTCAGTGCTGAATCCGGCCCTCCAGGAGCAACACCTCCAGTTCCAGCAACAACTCATTCAACTCAAACAACAGCAACAACTGCAACAACAGCTCCTTCTGCAGCACTTCCAACAACAACAGCAACAGTTGGCCGAACAGCACGAGAAACAGCTCCAGGAAAGGATCAGGGTGAGTCCGCCATCCATTTCGCTTCAATAGCCACCTTTCCCTTCATTGCTATTTTCTGTTACTATTGTATCAATTATTTAGGAAATTTTCGAATTTATTTAATTCTTATATACATGTTCATGTAATATTTAAATATATAGTTTAGTAAAATCTATTGTAAATTAGCATTTGTTTTGGAATAACCGCTAATATAATACTTAATGAATTTTATTAAAGAATTATAGGTATTTCCCTTATTTTATAATACTATTACCGTGAGTTATATAAGGCCAGGTATATTTTGAATTAAATAACTGTGTAATTGATTAATAGCACGTTTTAGAAAGTCCCCCATTTAAGGACACTTTTACTAAAATGTCGTAATACTTTAAAATTAGAGGTTTTGTCCTATTAGTGAATATGTTTTGCTGATGTCTTTAATGTTATTATTAACAAAAAACCATTTATACAATAGATATTTTTGTTTATAATTTTTTTATAAGTCATCAAGTGGCTATATTTATTGTTATTTTATTTATTTTATAAAATATTTCAAAATATTTACTCAATACAATATTTCCATTTAATTGCAATTGAGTTTTTACTTTATGGTAGTAATAGACATATTTATATTATTAGAATTTAGTCAATTATATTATAAAACCCGAATTAATTTCAAATATGTTAATCATATGAATTGAAGAATTAATATAAGAATTGATTTCAAATACAGTTAAGTTTTTTTTAAAACTTAGTGAAGTGTTTTGTTTTGTATATTAATTATCGATAGTAACATGAAAAATCAAGTTATCGCTGGTCTCGAAGTAGCAAATAGCGTTAATGAATGACTAGAAATAAATTAAATTTTATATTAAAAAGAAATAAAATCTATTTTCCAAAATACATCTACTTTTTTTGTACAGTTATCTGTCTAATGGTTAGACTATTAAAAATATTTTTAAATTTTGAAATTGAATTTATTATTGATATATTTAATTACTTAATTTTGTTGACTAATTATATATGGTATTAAATTTAAAATTAAAATTATATGAAAACTAAATGATATATTAAGAAACGCGATATTAATGATTGATATAAATTGCAGGAATATTTAGAGCAACAGAAGAAGATAGAGGAGGAACAGAGGGAACAGAAGGAAAGGGCGGAAAAGGAGAAGTTGGAGGCACTGAAGAAGAAGGAGAAACACGAACAAAGCGCCATCGCTTCCTCCGAAGTGAAGCAACGGCTCCAGGAGTTTGTTTTGAGCAAAAAGCAGAGGGAGGCCGCGGCCGCCAACAGTGCCAACAACTCACCGCCCACTCCCGGCACCAGAAACTGGTCAGTACTTCACTCACCACTATATTGCCATATATTTGTTTCAATTCATACAAATTGACATTTTGTTTATCACTTCCTTGTAATATGATTATTACGGTAATAATGGCTAATTCTATGACTTATTTATTAAGTTTTAGTTTTTGATAAACATTTGGATATAATTACTAATCTTTAATGGTTTTATTTATATGAAAATTCATTAAAATCAAACAATGATTATTTATAAACATGTTATATAATATTTATAATTATATTTTAAGAATTATATTTAAATTTTGTTAGCGAGTAAGCCCTTTATAATAGTGAATAATGATAAATAAGTTGTGATATTTTAGAAAGTTTTTAGTTTTACTTTTTTACTGAAATTTTATTTTAAGATTTATAAATATAGTGAAGCTATACTAAATAATCACTTTATTTATAGGCAACCAGTTATTGGAAAATACGAGAACGACTTCCCGCTCCGTAAAACAGGTAACCATTTGATAAGATCTAAACAAAATTGAAAAAAATAAAACAATGATATAACGAAAATACACCACAAACTACAACTAAATTAATAAATGAGTTGAGCATTTGTTACGATTTAATTGAATTAAACAAATTTTGTGTGCAGAACTCATTGAATGAAATACTAGTACAGTATATGATGTATGAGAAATGAATAACATAAAAATGCTTTAATGATTGTAAAAACTAAACATTTGTTAATTGAATGTTTTGGTGTTTATACTAATGCTTACGACTGATGGCATGTATTGTTTGTTTCAATCAGCGTCTGAGCCCAACCTAAAAGTGCGGTCTGTCTTAAAGGCAAAAGTGATTCAACGCCGCAGTTCTCCGCTTCTCAGACGCAAAGATAAGGCGTCCCCTCTCAAGAGGAGGTCTACCCTCACAAGTACGGCATGATAATCATCACTACTAATACACTATAGTCTATACATTAATATTAGCTATATTTCATACATTAATTATTATTAATATTACCATAATTTATTGCTTTCAATATATTATTAGCAATTGTTTTCTTTGAATTTTATTGTAATTACTAATACCTAACTCTATATTTAAGTTTAATCTTATAAGTCATGTTTAATTAACTAAATTTAATTTTAATTAGTATTCTGATATACATATTTATTTTCTTAAACTTAATCCTTTAAAAGGAGTTAGATTATTGAAAAATTATTTAAAATACCCACTATTTAAACATAATTTCTAATCAGACGGTATCTCAGGTAATGGAATACCCGAATGTCTGTCAGAGTCACCGCCGAGCGGTTCCAATCATTCAAGTTTCCAATCGAGTGCTGGAAGTACTCCTATCCAAGAGGTAAGCCCTTTGTTAATTATTTATATCATTTTACTCATTAGTATTGAGTATGAAGGTGCTATCAAGCGATTAAGTAATATGTTGTTTATGTTATTATGTAAATATTCCTGACTCAGGAATCTTGAGCCTAAGTTATAACTTATCTTGCTCTTAATAGAGATATGTTTTGGTGAAATTATGTTATAGCTTGATATAATTCTATAAAAATATTTATGTTTATGTTTATGCTTACTTGTTAGTAGAAAATAAGCGGGAGAACTAAATGTAAATGATAAAAGTTGTAAATTAATGATTAGCGTAATTTTATGTAAAGTATTTATCATTCAATTTGTAAACATTTTATAGTGTTTTTTGAAAATACAACGAAAGAGGTCTGTGTTTAATATAGTGTATAGAGTTTGGTAGCAATAATATATGAGTTGCAGAATATTCTATAGTGAGCTAAAAATAAACACTTCTTTTTGGTGTGTGGGCTCACATGGAGAGCGTTTGCGCCAAACATTTTGCAATATATTTTTGGAATCGGTTCTCATTCTAAGAATAGCGATGGCATAACATGTAGTGAATAGTCATCACTAAAAACACCACTTAATCTGTATTCCCATTGCCAGCCATTTGCAGCCATTACTAAACCATTACATTATATATTTGGCACAAACTCTATAACCAAAAATTATTATTATTATTATAGCACTAATACTTCTGTATATAAATATACATAATTTGAGGCATTTGTAAGCACTGGAAGCCAGCCCAGCCTTGGCACTCTTTACTCAGAGAGTGAGTGAGAGAGTATGTGAGTGAGTGAGTGAGTGAGAGAGAGAGAGAGAGAGAGCTAAAAAAGAAAGTCCACACAAACTGCTCTCAAATTAGTTTCTCTCCCCTTCTTTGAGATTCTTTCACAGGATTTAACATAAGTTCACTAAAAATAGCATTCAATGTATATTTGATTCTTTGGCAATACATGTGTTTTGTTGAATGCATTTCCACTCTTTAGTGCTCTTTCTGTGTTCACCGGAACTATATTTAGACGAGAAATGCCCCCAAAATTGCGCCAAATTTCGCATTCATATGAGAAGAGCTCAACATATCTTTTACACACAATTCTATAAATACATGGCATCTAATCATTTGCTCATAATTTTGAGATTCATTTTCTCTCAACTCTAGGCCTCTTTGTCTATCCATCCGTCTGTCTCTAACTATTCATTTATTTTGCATTTTTCAACAAATTTATCAAAATATAAAACCAAAACAAATTTCATAACCCTCTAGACATTAAGACATTGATTACTTCCATACAATTCAAATACACTAAACATTTTTCTAAATATTCTTCTCGTTAAATAACTTATATAAACAACTTAAATTAATTTATTTGATAGCATTTTCTAATGAACAAATAGTTTATTAATAAAAATTAATTATTGAATGTCTGTCCATATGGATGGTTAGGAACCGAGTCATTCGCCATTTAGTTCATTAAATCAGGGAAGCGTTTGTGATCTAACCCTCTATTCATCACCTTCTCTACCAAATATATCACTGGGAAGACCTCATGTGCCCAACACTACTACTAGTGCTGCAGTTGTAAGTGTTGTTGGAAATACTTTTAATTTGCATTTTCTTAAATGGTTTGCATTCTGACTAAACACTGATTTACATGACAGCACACGGAGGCAGGAAAGGCCATCACATCTGTGAGCGAGGCTCAGATGCGGGCCCTAAGATTCGCGATGCCATTGAACACCATTCACGCCCACCATTCGTCATCTGCTTTGCCATTTTACCCCTCATTGCCAGGTATGCAAGCATTAAACGGATTATATTGATCCATAACTAATGAACTGATTGGTGTCGACCACAGTAATCGAGGGTGAGTTCACACCGCCAACGAGTCCGGGTTATATACAGCAACAGATGAAAGTCCTCGAACAGACCAGAGTCTCGCAAACTCTACCACACAGTCAGTCCAGTGCTGTTACATCCATCACGGGCCAGTCGTATCCCTACCCTCCCGGAAGTGTCATCACTGACTCACAGGTAGCTCAGGCGAGACTACAGAGGAGTCTGCAGCGACCGTTGGGTCGGACACAGAGCGCTCCCCTGCCGTTAGGGCACCCAATGCTACAGCCGGGCGCACAGGGAATCATACTATCGCCGCAACAAAGCGAACAATACTTTCGCGAAAAACAACTCTACGAACAACAGCAGAGAAATCTTGTCAAACAACACATCCGACAGACAGTCCTAACGAGAGCCTCATCTAAGGGTCAGGTCGTGGAGAACGTGGAGGAGGAGACCGATGCGGCCGTCGCCCAAGAGATGAAAGACACCCTCTCGGAGCTGCAGCACGACCTGCCAGTGGGACCGGACGGGGTCATCGATCTGACGGCTGCCAGCAAACGACTGGCCACTTGTGATAATGAGCTGAACCGACAGCACAGAGAACGCGAAGCATTCCTTCAACAACAGCGCGATCTCATGTCACCGAGACTTTCGTATCAGACCGAACCCACTACAGTCAGCCTATTGGGACCGCACCCCCGACCCGGTCATCACCCGCACCCCAACCGCCCGCTCTCCCGAACGCTGTCGAGTCCGTTGGTGACGCTCAGCCCTAACGGCTGTCCCGAACCGCTCACTGTATCCACGCGTCATGTGTTCACAACAGGACTAGTTTATGACAGTCTTATGCTTAAACATCAGTGTATTTGTGCCGATAATTTCCATCACCCGGAACATGGGGGTCGACTACAAAGCATATGGGCTCGCCTTCAGGAGACCGGTCTGGCCGCCAGGTGTGAGGTATGACTCGATGTTCTCTCAATAATTGGTTCATTGGATTTGATTGATTTGATTCAATCGTTACAGAGAGTCCGCTCACGAAAAGCCACGTTAGACGAGATCCAGTTGTGTCACAGGTATTCATATATTAATCCATATATTGTTTGACACAAACTAATGGACGATATTCGCATCGCTTATAGTGAAGCCTATTCTCTACTGTTCGGAACCAATCCACTGAACCGACAGAAACTGGACGCAAGTAAACTGGGTTTGTATTGACGACACCACCACTCGTGACATTGTGTTAATCCATGTGTTTGTGTGTGATTTGCAGCTGATCTTCCGATAAAGAGTTTTGTGATGTTGCCGTGCGGTGGGATTGGTGTCGATTCGGACACCACGTGGAATGAGTTGCATACGTCCGGTGCCGCCAGAATGGCCGCCGGCTGTGTCATCGACCTGACCCTCAAAGTGGCCACAGGAGAGTGTAAGGTATGTACGACACGAATGAGTAGTTGGAGTGGCAAATTGAGTGACACCCGGGTGTTGTTGTCTGCAGAATGGGTTCGCAGTGGTGCGGCCGCCCGGCAGTCACGCCGAACACCAACAGGCGATGGGATTCTGTTTCTTCAACTCAATCGCTATAGCCGTCAAACAGTTGCAGCTGAAGCTCAAGATGGAGAAGGTGTTGATCGTGGACTGGGACGTACATCACGGCAATGGTCTCCAGCAGATGTTCTACAACGACCCCCACGTCCTCTATATCTCGCTTCACCGTCACGACGACGGAAACTTCTTCCCCGGAACGGGTGATCTCCAGGAAGTAGGTATGGGAGAGGGGGTCGGCTTCAACGTCAACATCGGGTGGTGCGGTTCGCTGAGCCCACCCATGGGCGACGCCGAGTATTTGGCAGCGTTTAGGGCTATCGTAATGCCGATCGCCCGGGAATTCAATCCCGATATTGTAGTCGTAGCGTCCGGTTTCGACTCAGCCAAAGGACATCCGCCTCCTTTGGGTGGCTATCAAGTGTCGGCCAATTGTTTCGGTTATCTCACTCAACAACTGATGACTTTGGCGAATGGGAGAGTGGTTATGTCTCTGGAGGGAGGGTATGTGATAAAAATGTTATTGTCTTTAATGATTACTCAACTCATAGACTATGGTTTGACTCGCAGATATGATTTGCCATCGATTTGCGATTGTTCTCAGGAGTGTGTGTCCGCTCTATTGGGCGATGAGGTGTCGGCTCTCAAAGATGAAGAGATGACACGAAAGCCCTGTCAGAATGCCGTCGAACTACTGAATCGTGTCGTTTCCATTCAATGTCTGTATATTGAATGAGAAATGTGTGAATGTATTGCTAATTACAATGTTATGTTTGTGACGAACAGCTGCCCACTGGCCAGTAGTGAGACGTTGGGCTCATCTCATTGACTGTAACTTCATTGATGCTCAACGAAAGGAGAAGGAAGAGTGCGAAACAGTCAACGCTTTGGCCTCTTTGACAGTCAGACAGTCTCTCAAGTAATTGTCTTCTACTCCATCTGTTCGCACATTTCATTCACTTTATTAATGAGTTGTTTATCGGATGAGTAGTAGTCCTCCAGAAACGAGTGGTCATACGGATGAACCCATGGATGAGGACAACGACAAGTGAGTGAACACATGAAGAAGGGATACAACGGAATTGAAGACTATATCCGACTCCACGATAATTTAGTCGACAATTCTGTGTTATATTCTGTTATATCGCATGACTTCCGGAAAGCAAAAGCATTTTAATTTTTGGTTATTTAATGTTTCTGTTTGTCAACACTTGTTGTGCTTTTGATAAAATCTGTTCTCCAAATGTCTATCCCGTCGTCGATCAGTGTTTGACATCAATTGACAAAAGACTGCATGAATTCATCACTAAATAGAAAGAAATGAATGGAAAGCAAGTGATGAGCGAACAGTTAAGACACTAAATCTTTGGACAATTGTTGGCTGCGATTACTTCACAGATAGTCTCCAGAAGTATAAATACTTTGGTTTGGATTTTTGATTTCATTTTAGACGTTTACGACAAATTGAATTTTTTGAATACAAAAGTCTTTTTGATATATAATTGTTTTGGAAAATTGAATAATTATTTAGACGTTTAGTCGACTCTCAATGAGACCGCATACCTGTGCCATAGCTTATCGAAGTTATCAACAAATCGATTCATTGGTAATGATTTACCAAAATCCAGACATTTTAATAACGATATATTTTTTGCTGACTTTATCATCTGAAAAACGAAACAAAACTTTTATTAAGTCTTTTAAATTCATACGAACTCTTCATTAAGAAGACTATTATATTATAATTACTGAAAAACCTCTTATAATTATAACATTAATATAATTCATAATTCAATTCATATAAGTCTACAAATATGTTACGTTTGAGTCATTTAACAGTAAAAATATTCATTGTTTGGCTCTTTATTGTGCAATAATTTCAATGTATATTACTATTGATTTCTTGTAATACATTTCAAACACTCTTTCACACAAAACCTTATTTCAAATCAAACACTAACTTATTATTCGCTATTTATTTCATCAACAAAACATTGATTCACGAAATTTTTACAAAATGATAGATTAAATGATAGCTTATTTTAAAGGCTTTTATAATACATTTGAAACACTTTTAATTTTAATGATTTTTAAGAGAATTAAGTTTTTTGCAGTTATTTATCGGAAACTATTTTTGTCTCAAAAGAAGCCAATTTTCATTGACAAATTATCTTTATCTTTGAATTATGACTTGTGATGATATAATTATCCCATTTATGGGAAACACTAGTAAATTGAGAACAAATAAAATAAAAAATGCCTTCAAATTGAGTGTTAAGGAAGATATATGTTTTCAGAGTCTATTAATGCAACGAATATAATATTATAGTAAATATGTTTAATGAATTGTATCCAAACATAAATCGGATGATATAATATATTATATGGAAATTATCACACATTTAATGATAAATGTAAAGAAGTACAGTATAATTGAGTTCACTTTCACTGAACGCTAGTTTGGAATCTCAATATTAATGACAAGAATTTGTTTTCAATTTGGATCTCAAGTCTAATTCAAAAGAATGAGAAAATTTTAATTAAAAGTTTTGAATAATGTTTTGTATAAATATTTCTTACAAACAGTTAATTTAGTACTCAATAAGACGACTATTTGCACACTTTATCGATCAACACATTATCTATTGTTTAATATACAGTACATCACTACATATGTTGTAGATATAACAAACAGACAATACTATAAAACAGTTATTTTGAAATTTGACTTAATTCTAGTCATATATGATTTGGTCATATAATGGACATGTAAAAACAAATTATAATTTAATGAACTAATTTTGCAAAAAAAATGTAACTGGAAATTGGATAGTCGAGTTGTACATGAGGTTGAGATTTAAAGTGTTTATATATTTGAATGAGAATATAATGTTTAATGAAAATGATATATAAATAAGAGTTAATATATGGTTAAAAGTGACAGAATTTTATTGTATAAATTGTTTGACTGATTGAGAGATATATATGAAAAGAGGTCTAATTTTAAAGCATACAAGATTGATATTTTGATTGGAAATGGATTTATTATAAATTAATTTGTTTTTATGTGAAATGATTGAAACATTAGTGCCGCTCATGAATCAGTCGGTGTCTTAAATTGTCTTTCAATTGGGAACCGATTGAAAACACTGTTATCTTGGATTCAAAATCTATTTAAATGATATTATTGTCATATATTATTGATTATTATAATTATATATAACTATAACTATTGATTATATTTAAATATTATCTTATATTATGATGTCTAGTCATTGATTGTAATAAAATATTTATAACTGATTTATCGACTTAAATTTAATATATATTATATATTATACACATATAAATAAAATAAAAATCATGTTCTTTTGATTTGGTTACATATAATTTCAAATTTTGTCATATTTTTATTTCACATAAAAAATTTAATTATAAGAACCAAAAATTAATTAATTAATATTTCATTTGCGATTATAATTGTATTACTATTATCATTATTATTATTTTATTATTATTAAAATATACTTTTATTATATTGAATAGAAATTTAAAGACTAAGTCATCATTGATTCGTTTCATACCAATTATATCCATATATAATTATTATACCATATATTATATTATATTGTAATTTGTATTTAGTATTAAGTCTCTCATATGATTATATAAATATATTATAAAACTTTTATTGTTATTTCTATTGTTTCACTCTTCTATGTATATATAAATTATTAAATGAAAAGTGGTTTCGATTTAATGTTAAATAAATAAAAACAATTTTTGCAACTATTTGTTTACTACTTAATTGATTGTAATTATATAACAGCAAATGAGACTATTTGCATACACTTTAGCTTCAAGTCGATTATTATTTGAAGAGTTTTAAAAAAATTACTTCTATTTCAATGGTTTTTATTCATGAGTTGATGGTTAGGCATAAAGTAATGCTTGATTTGTAGACAAACACAATTACACTTCAGTAAACAGGGCTTTAAACTAAAGCTTAATTTGTAAATTTATGGCAAATTGTTTCAATCATTTAACAGAATAACAGAATTCGCAGAATATTCCATCTTTTCAAACCCAAATTTATTCAATGAATGGCATATATTATAAATGTGATGATTTCAATGTCTAAAAGAGACTTGATTGTATCATACACTTCACTTAATAACAAATATTTTTAACCAACCCTACAGTGACATTTTATTTTTAAAATAATATTTTTTGTTTTATTTCGTACGAGTATAGTATGAAAAGGAAGTGAACTTACCGTACGGTCAGATTTGACGGTGTCTTATGGGAGTCCTTAGGATCAGTCTCTGTGGACAAAGTGAACGAAACAATCATTAAATGAATGCACTAAATACGATACAGTACAATTATTAAAATTACATTTCAAGTAATTTTCAATATGGAAGTACAGTACAGTACTTCTTATACCCTTTCTTGTTACACAAATATATTTGTTATTTTAATATATGAGACTCATTTACAAATTATATAACAATACCAGTATTATATTATACCTAAAATAGGGATATACTACTCACAAATCACAATTAGATTATCATAAATACATCTCAATATTTCAGCAAAATAAAAATTACTCTCTTATTAAGAGATATTTCTAAATTATTCAATCAATCATAGTAAAAGACACAACTCACTTATAGTCACTAGTGTTAGTATAATTACTATGCTTAATCACTTATTCTGGTGAATTTGTTATAAAAGTTCTAGATGTTTGTAATATAAAATACAGTATTTGACATTGCATTTGACAAATACCATATATAAATAAAGTATTTAGCACTTACTAAACTTCATTCTTTTATGTCTAACAATATTTGAAACTTTCACACTGGTATACAGAATCAACTGTATTGTTCATTAGGAATCCATACGTAAGCTATAAAAACACATTGATAAATCATAGCTCTTGGAGTTTATATTTTATTAAAATTAACATAATAGATATTTATGTAACAATTATTTCGAGCCATGTGTTGACAAATTATGACCTGAAATATGGTAATATAAATTTAAATACAAAAGATTAAACAAAGCGAAAAATATTTTATTTTTATTTAAGTACAATTAAATTAATTTGCAAACAATTCAAAACATATGTCATTTTTGTGTGTGAAATCAATTTGTAGTAATAGATAGATACGTTCAAGTTATAAAGTTAATAAATAAATTAAAAGACTAAATATTGATAAATCGATAATTATTTACATGGCGAATGATAAATAGTGTATATTTTACATATATAATAACAATTGTTAGTTTCGTACTCAAATTAATAATGTGATTATTGTCAAAATAAAACTTTTAAATGTATGATTGAATAGATTTACATAATCATATTCAACGAAACTAATGCTGAATTTTATTGCTAACTGTAAAGTAATTTTGGTTAATGTTATGGATTATTTTGCAAATAATTTTATATCTTCATCTTTCGCTTTGATATTATTTTAATATCTCTATTAATGATACGATATCTCTATGTGATTACCACTTTCCTCCCTGTCCTCCTCCGTAACTATTTTTGTTAAAATATATTAGGATTACTATTAAATCAATAATAATATGTTGATGTGTAATAAAATTGATGCCTACCTATAGGAGCCGCCGCCGT
>CAJPVJ010000391.1:0-24206 GCA_905397405.1 Oppiella nova
ATAGTCTGACGGATGTGTCCATCGAGTGATTGAATGTCTTGTCCGACAGACGGGAACAAAGATCGGCTCCAGATATGAAGTGTGCGGACAGTTGGGTCACTACAAGGAAGTGTTCACTTGTGTGGACACGAGTGATGGCAACCGAGAACTGGTCGTCAAAGTGGAGAGAAGTGAAGACACGAACCGTCTTCTCTCAGAACACAAGTTCTACACAAAGCTGTCGACAACTCCTTGTTTTGATGTAGTGATCGACTACTTGTGCGACCTGTCCTTCCGCTACCTCGTGATGAAGCCTTTGGGACCAAATCTGTACGACTTGTACCGACTCGAGGGGAAGGAGGCGCCGGACAACGACCACAACTGGCGAGTGATGTTTGCGCTGAGATATGCCTCGCAAATGGTGTCACGAGTGGCCAACTGTCACATCAGACAAATCATTCACAGAGACATCAAACCCGAGAACTTCGTGGTGGACGCCATCGATGAGAAGTACTTGTATTTAATTGACTTTAATTTGGCCAAAGAGTACACAAACCCATTGACGGGACACATCCCGTACTGCAAGAGGAATGCCGCCCATTCTGTCGGTAACGTCCAGTTCCTGTCGAACAACGCACACGCGGGGGAACAACAGTCCCGAAGAGACGACTTGATATCTGTTGGCTATTCGTTGGTGTGGTTGGCGAAGGGATGCCTTCCGTGGTCTCACTTGTCTTCGCGAAAGTTTCCGATGAGAAGCGATTACTTGCGAGTTGTGGGCGATATGAAGACACTCTGCTCTCTGGACGAGCTCTGCGGTGGTCTCCCCTCTGCCTTCAGGCAGTATATGGAGTATTGTCTGCGACTGGGGTTTGAAGAGCAGCCCAATTACTTCCATCTCAGGTCTCTCTTCGCTGATTGTGTTGTGTCCGCGCGAAGTGAGACACAGACCCAGACATCACTTGAACAGGCATTCGAGGATTACTTAACCATTGACTCAAAGTTAGACAACATTTCACCTCATTTTAAGCGAAAAGTGTCTAATATTTACACCAAATTCGGAACTCCTTCGCCGCCAATGATCTGCCCTTAAAGTTGAGCCCAGTTTTCATGTTTTAGACAAATAATTATTTATCGTTTATTTAATTATGAATTTGTTTTAATACTGCAATTAATTCCTTGTTTTAGACTAATTTATATGAAGTTTTTGTTTTCAATTGTGAGAAGTGATGGATCCCTGTCCCACCACTCTATCATTCCCTAACGAATAAGTATTTCTGATATTAGTTATAATGTTTCACAATTGGGTTTTTAGATGTTTTTTATCGCAAACAATTAAGTGATTTGTTTCATCTCAATATCAATTCAAACAGATTTGAAGTTTTTTAGTGATTTTTGTAATTTCAATGTAATTACTTATTGAAACATTTTATGAGATTTTTTGAACAAATTCTTGTCGTATTCAAGCTCTGAGTTGTTTTATAAAAATCTTATGAACTGTTTTTTGTGTTAAATTTTTTGTTAACGTTAGTGTAAATTAATTTTCATACCATTTATAAATGAACACCTAATGAATAAATTCTCATTTCATTTAACTGTAATTTAAGCAAATGATAAGATTATACAAATGTTTATTGTTTTATCTAATTAATCATTAAAGCTAATCTGCAATTTAATTAATTTGTTTTTACATAATTAATTTAACTGTATAAATCATTGATTAAATTAGTTCACATTACCTAATCATTCATAATGTATGAAACAAATGGGAATACTTTATAATGTTTTGAGTTTTAGAGTACTACAGAGTATAATCATATATTTCAATGAAAAATTGATTATATATTTCTATAACAAATGACAAAATAATCGAAATACACTTCAATATCGAGAAAATGTCAAAACCAAACAATCGGCGATATGTTAGATCACATGCCCTTTAAATGATTGTCAACTCAAAAGTGGTTGGCATTCAATGTTTTATTGATTACCACTTACTCGATGGGGAATAAAGTAGTGGACAAACCATTAAAATAATGAACAAATCAATTAAAGACCATTTCGTGTGCCCTCTCCTCTGCCGCAGACAATGGTCTCAAGTATTTTCGCACAAATATAGCGAGTTTTGAACTCTACTTTCGCTAATGATCTCAACTAATGATTTATAAATCAAATATAATTATATTTTACAAATGAATTATGTTTAACATTTGAAATCCATTAGGAATTTAATTGAATTTTCTGACATATATTGTACGAAAATTTGTTATCAAAATAATATTTTGGTATAACTTATTGTATATTTGTATACAAGAATTAATTGAATTTCAAATAAATTGTTTTTTTTATTAATATTCAATAGTAAAGATATATTACATAAAAATCTGAAATATCGTAACGAAAGAAATGTACACAATCTCTATAATAATGATAATTACAAATACAATAATCAAATGACTAAATAATTATATATCAATAACTAATTTGTTTGTTGTATACAAATCATGTATTTAATGAATAAATTAAGTATAGTACTGTATAGTATGAATGCTCTTTATGTGTAATTAGTAATGACTTTACAATTCTCGAAGTGTGTGAACACCCTCACGATTCGTTGCTGAAAATGTTGTGTAAAATAACATGAATAAATGAAAGTATAGTACTGTATAGTATGAATGCTCTTTATGTGTAATTAGTAATGACTTTACAATTCTCGAAGTGTGTGAACACCCTCACGATTCGTTGCTGAAAATGTTGTGTAAAATAACGCAAATAATCGGCTTTTATTTGAATTAATTGTCGCTTAAATGTTGGCTCGTATTGTGCGATGAAATCGATGAGAAGTTTGTGAGGGTTTGGATGTGTCCTCAATTGCCTCAAGTGTTCAATCGTTGATCGCCTGAATATACAGTTAGTGTTGAGCACAGAGTTGTGGAAAGTTTGGAAGAATTGCGATTCGTTTCCATTCTTCTGGCTATACATAAGCCAATACGCGTCCAGAAAACCACTTTCGTTGTCAATCATCCAAATAGAGTTGGTTTGTGTCGACTTCACTAAGTTATGGATTGTTTCCTATTATGACAAACACAGACACAGACATCAATTATCACAACTAATCACATATCGCATGAAAAGCATTGAAAGCCATACTATAGAAACGAATCGATAAATCAAATGTTTGTGTAATTAGTGCTTACTTTCAAAATAGTTGTATTATTACACAGACATCAATTATCACAACTAATCACATATCGCATGAAAAGCATTGAAAGCCATACTATAGAAACGAATCGATAAATCAAATGTTTGTGTAATTAGTGCTTACTTTCAAAATAGTTGTGTTGTTTTGTTTGAGGGCCGCGTCCTGCATACTGGCCACCCGGTCATAATTGCCAGTTAGGTAATCAAACACCAAGAGATCACTCCATTGCATCAGTTCCACCAATTGAGGGGACGTCAGGTTTCTCAGACGACTGTCATTAGCGTGTAATGTGGTGTTAGTAATGAGGGAATCGAGTATAAGACTAGGCATGCGATCCCTTTCCAAGTCATCTATCCATTCAATTAAAGCTACGGTTGTATTGATTTGCCACTCTTTGGACAGACTGTCGTTCCACACATTACTCCACATGCGATCACTGGTGTTGACCAGAGTTACCGACGGAACGTTAGTTATGCCCAACAGTCGCGACAAATAGAAAGACATGACTTCTCCCAACACTAAGTACTGGTGCGGAGACCGATATCTGGCGCATACTTGAGTGCCGTCCGAAAACACGGCGAACTGGTTGTTGGCGCGTCCGCACCGGTTCCAAGTGGGCGCCTCCACTCTCATCACTTGCGATACTTTGACTCTCTCTAGAAAACGGGATACATTGCTATCTGTGAGCCCTTTCGGGAATAGGTTTTCCATCCATTGCGACCAATAGAGTTGGTCTTCGGTTATCACTTTCTTTGGTACTGGACTTCGAGTTATATTGACTTTAAGTGGTGACTGAAACCTCAGTGGAAGACTTGAGTTGGAGTCGAAGTCGCCCTCTTTGAAGGCGCGATTGTGAGGGCCGTCATCCGAGTAGTACTGGTCGTAGTCCTCGTACTCAACCAACTCGTTGTCTCCTATAATATCATTGCGATTATAGTCGCCGTAATCGCCTCTCAAGACATTGGGTTTGGTCCACAACAGAGACAAAGCTAAGGGAACTTTAATGAATTTGTGGTCATCTTCGTGGTCCACATTCTGAAGGTTTATTCGCATAAACGTTAGGGTAATCAGTGATAGGGATAGGACTGCGCCGAAGAAGACGAGTCGCAACTTATTTAGGTTATAGACTCTCATCTGTGATGTATTGAACACAAGTCACCGCCAAATAGTACTCCGTATGGCATCTGAAGAATCATTAAAAAACATATCAATCAATAAACTGTTCAAACATTTTCTGCTTTCATTGCTTATGTTATTCAGAGATAAAAACAGAATATATTTATTTGCAAATAGTATTCACTTATTTATGCAATTCTTTAAACAGCATAAGAGAATGGATTCTGAAATTTTTGACATCAAAACAAATTCTGTTATTTTTCTGACAGTTTTGTTGGCTTTTATTATTAAAGTTTGGTTTACATCTCAAGAAAATTTTATCGATTGCACTCTTTTTTGCTCAAGAGATCCGATTTATAAAATTGTTTCAATATATACGGCTGTTCAGGCATTTGAAACAGGGATTGGTATCTACTGTCAAACAGTTTGAAATGTATTGATATATAAATGAGTGTCAATTGCGATGCGCCTAAAAAAGCCTTTCAATGCAATGATACGAGTGATGGCAGTCTTAAGTGAGCCCTTATTTCTAACTTATATTCTGTTAATTGAAAAGAATTGAACCCTTGGGTTGAGTATTGGATTCAATTTGGAGATTGCAGTGAATATAAGGGCAAAAGTCGGTGCCATATGTCTATCTACTCACACGAAATGCATTATTATTGAGGGCATTGGATAACACTTAAGAAATCAAAGAAAATTAGTTTAACTGAAATTTATTAAAGAATTAAATCTCATATATTTGGGATTAAATAGCACTTCAATTGCGTATAGCATTTGGTGTGCAATAGACGGGAGGCGTTTGAGCACAGAATGTGATGATTTGATGATCGCATAAGTATTAAACAAATATAATTAAAACTCCAGAGATTTGTCGCTAAGATTGACGACGACTGCAACGGCTCTTATGTCCGCCTCAATTGATCTTCATTTTGAAAAAACCAGAAAAATTAGAATTCCTTTCAATGTATTCATTGAATCGTAAGTTGAAAATAAGGCATCACTTCAGCAAACATTGAGCCAAGACTTCAATTGAAGACTTTGCACAAGTTTTTAGTTAAACATTTTTAACTCAACAAATAAATGACTCTATTTTTCATTCATTTTTTTGCTCTCAAAAATCATATAAAGAAAACTCATTCACTTCGAGTCCAACTCAAGTGAAGCTCTACTTTAAAGACATTTTCTTTATATTTAGTATAATTTAATATTAATGTAGTTTTTTTGAGTCAAGTATTCAGTATATTATATACAATACGAATATTATATCAAATAGTTTTCGTCAAAAATTTCAGTCTATATAAGGATTCAGGAATTCGTTTATTTTTATAGACAGTTAGAGTGAAAATAATTGAAAAACACTTTATGAGAAACTATTTAAAGAAAATGTTGATTTGAAAATTTCTCCCATTTTACACATTTGTCATTCGTTCACCAAAACTAGTGTTTCGATTACGAAAATTGCAATTATTTCTCAACTTTAGCTTCAATTATTTAGAAAAAGAGTTCAAAGAATGGTATTGTATTATATGTTTCTAGAATTTGCGAAATTATAAATTATTTGAAATTTAATTCTTAAGCCAAAGACATACAGAATCTAAAACTAGCAAAATGTGAACTCATTCGTGACGAATGCTCGGTTATATAAATGATATATAACTTACTCTTACAGTTATATACGACTATTAGACGGAGAAAAACGACACAACAATTGAATTAATTTAATATAAAAGGAGAAATCAAAAGAAGTTGTTTTGGGAGTAAAGCGATTGTATAGTGAGCTTAGATACCAATTCTTAATATGACATAAAATCGTGTCATTTATGTAATGATAAGTTGTTATCAGAATAACGACAAATATTGCAACAATTTTGATGTGATAAGCGTTTGTAGCGATTTCTGACATTACATAACATAACATAATCTCCAGAATTAAGCTTTTTTTGGTGGGAGAGTCGACATCAATATAATGCACACAAAATGTTGCCTTTCATTCATTGGCTTTAGTTTTTATATGTGGTTAATATCGGTCGGAGTTAACGAACCCCACAGTCTATGGTATCATTTCATTCATTGCATTCACACTATTTTACGACTCTTTAGATTATCTATAATTAACTAAATATCCAACGCATCCGACATTCACTATACGACCCGTTATTAATGTGACTTCAATTTTGCACATCTCATCATCTGTTAATACATTACTGTAGTCTCTATTTGTATTACTATTACACAGTATTATATGCTCCCAAACAACCATAATATGCCTTCTCATCATTTAATACATTAATACTCCACTAATCTATTCATTGCTACGTCCCTGTCATCCACTCATAAATTGCTTTTTTGCACACTTTTAATAATCCCTGTTTTAAATTACTTTATATTCTAATTAAATTTATTACAAATTCCCTGCTATCGTATGTATCGTATGTTACATTAATGAATCGAGAATTTGCAGTTCCCTCACGATATAAACTTTTTTCTTAAAAAAGTAATTCCCATTAAATTTAGGGAACATTTTCTGAATTAATTTCTGTGAAATACACACAAAGTAAACACAATTGTTTTATACCGTATCTACTGTAGTATGGTAATCTTTAATTTTAAATATAATACTAAGTTAACATTACTAAAAATGCTTATATAATTTAATTAATTCAAATGATAATAAAGTAATTGAAATAAAAGTTCACTTCTACTCGTAAGGCGTCTTGAATTTATTGGTTGTATTAATAGTGAAGAAAGAAACAAATAAATTGAATAAATATTTTGAATTTCATTGAATACAAAGAAACCTATCATTTCATTGATTTATCATTTTGTGTATCAAATGTCAAAAAACAATTTATCTGTGAATTAGTCGACAGAAAAGAACAGTAAGAATGAGAAGAAAACAAATTTATTTCTGTCTTCGCTTTGAAGGCAAACATAACATTAAATTAAGAAAAACTCGATCGGAATGCGAGTGAAGTCTCTTTATCTAAACATTTGGTGAGTTTTCTGTCAAATACATTGAATTACAGTTTAGAGTATTCGCAGTCAAGTCTTCACTATTTTAATCCTCGAAATGAAATTTATATGAATTTAAGGCATGAACTCAAGTGAGTCTAAAGATAAGACATGAAAGAAAGTGTTTGGAAATCATTTGAAATATTCAATCAAAGAGTGTCTGTCAGTGGACGGGGAGTGAAGTTAAGTCGAGAATCTATTAATGTGTCAGAGATAACACCAGTTATGAGAGACTGTTACATATAATTAACTTTTCCCACTGTTTTCGCCTAAATTAAAAAGCCTTTAGGCCATAGAAATAGATTATAGATTAGTGTTTAGAAAACATAATACAATACATGAGTGAGTGAGTTTGAGAGTGAGTGAGTGAATGTGTGTGTGTGTGTGTGTGTGTGTGTGTGTGAGAGAAGTGTTGGCGTAGTTGAAGGCAATGGAAGAGCTGTTAAACTTCTTCCAACCCCTCCAGTTGTTGCAGACGGACTCGGGCTCAGACATCCACGAGCACAGGGAGTCCTCTTCGAAGCGCTCCGAGTATCTCAGAAACTGCAAAACAGAGGGGAAAGGCATCGAAACAGTTGTTCGATAAATAATGAAAAACTGTGAGGGGATGGCATAGAGAGAGAGAGAGAGAGAGAGAGAGAGAGAGACTCTTTACTTTATTATTATACGAATTCATAGTTAAGTCTCTTTTATTATACATTTAAAGAATATAATAGAAATTAATAATCGTCAGAATAATAGGGAAAATGCATTTAATTATATAGCATTTTGGTTCATATGATTCAGTAGTAAATGACGCTAATAATGTGGCATTAGAGGAGTGGGAGATAGGGCTCCTGTAGTCAAGAAATTCGATTAGATGTCAGCCGGGATTTCTCTAAATTAAGAACTGCTTTCATGAGTGAATCTCCAGCGCAACCGATGGCCGTCTTTTGGGAAATTAGTGGAAAAGGAGCGCAAGAAGTGAAGTATCAGTAGTTTTAGCGAGAATTAGTTCAATGTGTCAAACAGTGAGCTATGGTTTTGTCAGTCGTTTATGAGTTTACAAGTCGTTTAATTTGTTTCCAACACTTCACCTCATACTCCATACCCAACCAAACACTAATACAAATGCTATTAATTTAGCAAATATTTGATTTAAATTAGTTTTTCAAACACATTACCCAAACTCATTAATCAAATGCATAAAAACCAAACAAATTATTGAGATTTTCTCAGCTATTAGCTCATGGAGTGCTCACTCTTTATATGCCTTTCCTTATGCTATAATAGACTGAAGTTTAAAATTCTTCACTAAACTAACAGCTCTCCAGAGTTATCGAGTTTTTTCTTTCAAAGCGTTTTGCGATCGATATTCAAACCTCAGGCCAAATGTAATAACAATAATAATAAAAAGTTATAAAAATGTCAACAAAATATTTGTTCGCATCTGAATTCAAAATAAGATAATGCAACAAAATATTGCTATTTATATAGCGATTCATTTTAATCACAATTAAAATTAAGTTATTTTCGCACTAATTCTTTACTATAAAAGCTCTTTTTGTAGCATTTTTTCAAAAGAATATTTATACAGTATTTCATAGAATATTCGTGAATAACATAACAATAAGTGCTTATGAGTTTAAAGGAAACTCAAATAAAAGGTATATAAATAAAGGCAACAATTTTTCAATACGTATTATAAAGTATAAAAAGGGATTTTCGTATAAATAATAAATAAATCCAAATCTACATAAAAAGATCGCTAAAATGAATTGGTTTTGATATAACAGGTCGTAAAATAGACTCTAAGATACAATAAAATGAAGTAAAGTTTGCTCTTTTTATATGAGTTTTAGAGCTTATCGATAGGCCGGTCATTATATTTAGTGAACAATTTTTTCGCTGATAGTGTTATTGCTGTAAAAAATGATTTTCTCGCGAAGCTTCAGAAGTGAAGTGAATTGAAGGGAATGGAGTGAACGCTCGATAGGACTCGAGTCTCGACTCACACACAATGTATGGCAATGGGCTCTAAACGAGCGCAAGGGATCAGATGTCAGTTATGAAGGAGTGTAGAGAATGCTAACGCTTTCGCTGCCGAAGCTGTTGGCTGTTGGCTCTTGTATTACTGTTTTGTCTCAGAAACTGCAAAACAGAGGGGAAAGGCATCGAAACAGTTGTTCGATAAATAATGAAAAACTCTGAGGGGATGGCATAGAGAACGGTTGGGAAGCTTTTGCCAGTGATTGATGGCTGAGCCGACTCGACATGACATACACACTGCCAATGATTCGGGACTTTCACGAGAAATACTTTCTTCAGTTTTCTTCCAGTCGTTTGAATCGAGTCTCAGTGCGAGTCCTGTATTGCCAGCACTTGTACTCTTAGAACATAACATTAGTTATGTTATAAAACTTATGGTTTCTACAGCTCTACAGCACAGTTAGCATTGGGTGAGGACTGGAAGATCATATGTGTTGGAAACCAGACGAAGCAAATATGTCCCGAGTGTTTGGGAACATACATGTCGTACATATGGACACACTTATCGACTCAAATGCATTTCGTCTAAATATCGCAAGACTTTTATAAGATGTGAAAAATACTATATTTTAAATGTCTTGTATAAATAGTAATAAAATAAATTGAGTTTTACTTTAAGTAAATACACTTTTTTGCAGTTAAGGCGTGAAAATGAAGTAAACTTTCAAGACTCAGACTAAACCCAAAGCCCTCTCCCTTTCCCGAAAAAATCTGCGGTTCTGCTCAACATAAGTACTCAAATGCCTGTAAACACATATCTCGAGAAAAACAAATTTTTCTAAAAGCTATACATTAAATGAACATAAAGTACACAATGCCTTTGACTGACAGTAAGAAAAATCTAATCGTAAAACGAGAAGAGATAAAGAGAGAGAACACACTCTTAGAGACAGTTATAGACTCAGTCTTCCGACTCTTCCAAATACCGATCACCAGATCATGTCCTCAATGAAAACCAATAACTGTACGGAATATACAGTCTCTGTAATCTAGTCAATGCTTTTAGTATATTCTACAATAAATACAATATATCTCTGTTATAACAAAATAGCTAAAAACGGATGAATTGCTATAAATTTGGAGAATATAATATAATATAAGATAAATAATAAATGCATAAAAATCCATTCTTTTATTCTATAAATATATTATATTATACAGCATTTCATATATTCATGAACTCATATAAGACTAAACTTTACTTTCGTTTATAATACATGAGTCAAGTCATGCAGAAGCTCTGTATTTGCATTTAAAGTCTTCCCCTCTTCGCCATTCTTTACCCAAATAAGGCATTCCTTATAAATAGTTAGAAGTGTTGGTGAGGGGAATATAACTAACTGTCCATTTAATTAAATGCTAACAACACATTCTCTTCACTTGATTGTAGCGCTGTATATATGCATTAATAATGTGAAAAATGCTTAAAACATTCAGTCAATTGACTTCTACAACACTGTTTTGATAAACTAATTTTCCAATTTCCTACAAAAAAGTTCCAGTTAAACTAATTATCAAATGCTTATTTTTCATAGTTAATGTGATGTTGTAATAACTCTATTTAGTATTCATTTAATTTACAAAATAAGAATATTTCTAAAATGGTCAATAATTTGAGAATATATTTGTTTGAAATAAATTATTAGTTATTTAATAAGCAAATTCCCAATTTTCATAATTCTTAGGCATTCAATAGTCTGAGAACAACTACAGACTTCATCATAAATAATAAAAATGCAAAAAAAATGTCGCATAGTATTATTATGACATTATACTGAATTTGCAAAGGATTTATAGCTATATTATTTTCAATATTATATTTACATAAATATACAGAATTTATAAGCTTAGTGCGATAATAGAGAGGAACTGAGGCTAAAATTATTAAATATGAACGAAATATAATCACAAACAGTAGGAATGTTTGCACACCATTTGAATTCAATAACACTAATACAGCATTTATCGTAATTATTAGAATATAGTCTGAAATATAATATCTAATGCATTAAATCGTCGATTTTGTTAACCATTAAAATATTATTCAATTTGGTTAAGTAGATAACAGCGAGATTCTGGTGCTCTTATCGACTCAACTCTGTAATAAATATCACAAATAAATAACTTATAGAGCGTTTGCAAATAATATATCAAAAAAGCCAATTATTTGACTGTTGTCTCAGTCTATGTGTCTCCCATAGGAACGAATGCATTATCTAAAAGCCTGTCTTATATAGTATGGTATAAATCAAGACATTCTGTAATAAGGATCAATGCATGCCTTTCCCTATGCCATAGGAAGTGAATGTCTCTCTCGTAGTCAACATTACAATCGACTCAAATGAGTCTAAAACCAGAGAAGTTTCACTCCTTGTCTCACAATTATGTAAATCACTCGTTATAACGACCACCACATTCATACTCCCAACGCATACACTGCTAAACAGGCATATTATCTGATCATATTCTACATCACCAGAGATAGAGAGAGAGAGAGAGAGAGAGAGAGAGAGAGAGAGCATCAAAAACATAGTGTAGTTTTGATGATTGATAGCAAAAGAGTGACTCGTTTGTAGGGCAGAAGAGATGGTGAGTCGTGTTTAGCAGCGAATTGGCAAACGAAACACTGTATGCCTGATAATGTCTGATATGATGGCACTGTAGGCAATGTATAGACTTTATGCCACTCTTTAACACCGGCAAAGATATATTAAAGATATGAGACATATTTACAGAGCACAGGCATCAACACTATCGACAGAGTGGCTCATAATGTGGACACAGAGATAGTTAATGTGGCATATCGTGGATCATATCGTTGTGAATGACTGGCAAACTTTGCAAACCATACATACACTCCAACACAAGCTCTTAGTTCTTAGCGACTAATATATAGTAAGCTATAGTTTACGAACAATTGGTTTCTTCTCTTAATTAACTCATCCATAACGAGAGCAGACATTACTTTTATATGAGAGACACCCGTACTCTCTATCTCTATCTCTCTCTATGTGCTATCCTTTCAGCCTCTTTATTATCTGGTGTTTGGATCTCAAGCTATGATTTAACACATATTATGTGCGAATCTGTTGTATTTTCTTATTATTGTTTGAACTCTTTTTTGTAGTCTTAGTGTTAATACAAATAAGAAAATATATTACTTTTGTTGTGAGTTTGGGTCACAACTCATGCAATAAATACTATTTCAAATCATTCTTATATTTGGCATTAAATTCGATAAGATTTATGAAACTTTGAAGACTTGAAAATCCGTGGGTTTTATAACCCAAAGAGAATTTGAAACAACAAAAAATATATCAATAATATAGAGAAGAAAGAATCGAAAGATTGAAAATTTAATATATATTTTCTTTTGTTGTATTTTCTTATAATAAAGAATTTATACCTCAATAGAGACCAAGAATAACGAGAAGTTCAGTCCAAAAGAGGAGATCGTTGTGTAAAATAAAGTAGTTTTCTGTTGAAAGTGAACAATACTCGCATCAAATGCATTGCCATCGCATCCAACATATCATTCAAAAGTATGGAAAACACTTGAGTTTCAATGCTTTTCTTCTTGCAATCATTAATATTGAACACAATTTCACAAAAATATTATACAAAAAGTACTTTTTATTACAAAATGAGTGAAATATATATATTATTTTGCGTTAAGAATGCAAACACATATGAACTGAGAGTCTACTGAATGGAGTGTACGGTATATATGATATGAAAAGACTTATTGAGACGCGAATGAAGTGAGTCTGGCGTTAGGACTGGTATTACATGAGAACATAACATACACTACAAGGCATGTACAGCACTGCTCCTCTCATCCCCGCCTCTTTCCTGATAGGAAGGTGGGGGCACCCCATCCATGCCATCCCCATCCCCTTCGCCCCACTGTTCTCCCCATCGTTTCACTTTTCCCTTCATTTCTCTAAACAAAACCAAATTCTAATGTATTTCCTTCGGAGAGTTGTCTCTACAGTGCCTTTCCTCCCATCCCTCTCCCCTTTACTGTTCATCTCTCGAAGTTGTAAAACTCAATGCAAACAAAGCGAGCGCTCAATAAAATGGAAAAGTTCTCCGTTTTCTTCACTTTATTTCTTCATATTTGTGGCAATCGTTTAAAGCTTTGATTTGTTTGAATGCAGATTCTTATGCATAGTGTTTGTCGGACAACATTACTCTCCAATGCCTACCAGTGCTCTCCATCACAGCATGTGTTGGAAAAGCAAGTTTGTAATGAATGGCCAATAAATAGATTGGGCTTAACATAGGGCTTAACATTATGTGAAAACTTGTCTCACAATTGCATTAAATATGTTCTTCACAACAGTTCATGAGCTGACAGTTTAGGCGCCGGACTCTCTCCAGGCGTCGAAACATAAGATTCTTTCGCTTTTTATTCGTTTACAATGCCTTCAAACTGATGGACGAGTTTGAGCTCACAATACACTCTCAAAAACTATTTAATTATTAAGCATATGATATACAGTATACATAACAAACAGTGTTAATGTGTGCACAACTCAAGTGTAAAACTAAGAAACTTATATTTATTCATTTTATTCAATATGTATTGACTTTTGGTATTGAAAAAACACTCTAACGATAAGTATAATAAAAGTTTATTGATTATTGAATTACTTTAAAGTTATATAAAAATACAAATATAGATATATGAAATATAGAAAAAGCAAAATAGCTTTCCATAAGAACTAGAAGTTTGCTTCAAAATTGAGAGAAAAGGCTTTCAAAATAAAGTAGAGATAATATAAAAATGTTTGTGAATAAGTTATAATATTTTGCATAAAATCTTTTTTGAGAGATAAATGCGAAGCCGGAGCTCATATTGCGGCCAAATATATGGGCTCTGATCTGAGAGAATGTTTTTGATGTCAAAAGAATATTTTCGATGATATATCGCATAAACATTTTCATAGAAAATAGAGAGAAAGAGAGATATTATGGGAAAATACGCTAAGAATAAGAAAATCGATTTAATATTTGTTTGGAGTTTTTGAGCACTTTTTCAATTTTCAAACTAAAAACGTCCGACGCTTTCGCATTCAAACGTCTGATAAATAGAAATTCATTAACAAATGTCTGAATACTTGATAAATTAATTCTCTTTTATCTATTAAAACCATAATATAGTCTATTATTCATACGAATCATAGACAGCTCGAGGGCAAGGATTTGGGATTTTTTATAAGAATTTAGCCGAAATCATAGGGGGCTTCAAATTCATCGTTTACCTCCATTTCACTTAATATCTATTTCTCATAATTTGTTTAATTAAAAAAATTGTGATATCAAGGCTTACTTGTAGCCCCCTATGTTTGGCGACTTTGTGCGGCAAAGCGTCGCTTAAATTAACACTAATAACTAGTTTCGCACAAAAAATATTTGATATTTTCTCAATTATTTGAGTGCAGCCAACGTACAAATGCCTGAAGGAATGTCTAAACAATATATTCCTGAATGTGTTTATGGGTTCAGACTTAAAGGGAAATTCTTATAAACACTTAAATTATGCAATAAAACACATACTATTTAACAGCAATAGCAGTGCTTTTCTCATTTATTTTGAAAATTACTTTTTTGGCAAAACATTTACTATAAAAAAGAGAAAGAGTTTAAGAGATTAGCAAAACGTTTGTGAAATTAAATGAAACGCATTTGTCATATAAAAGATATTTTATCGCTGATTACTATCGAGTCGTAAACATTAATCATTATATGTTGGGGTCGTCTCTGAGTCCCCGAAAGTCCGATCAATCCTAACGTTGAATAATATTAAGCATTGAATCGAGAATTGACTCGAAATGACACAAAAATGCCACAAAAGAGAGGGAATAAAATAGAAAGGCTTTGGAAAAGAAAATGAGATTTTGTTTTCCCAATATTGAAGACATACACGAGTTATATACAAATGTTTTCAATATTTTATGTCTTTATTTCTCTGAGGCTTTAAAAGATATTGACGTTCACGTCGTTATCGTTCTCTTATTGCTATTCTTCTACTTTTCTACCGCTTCTGCTTTTTGGCAAAACTTTTTGGCTGTTTATCGTATAATAACTCCAAACAAAAGTTGCAAAAATTAAATATATAAAGACTGGATATAAACACACAGCTCTCTCTCTCTCTCTCTCTCTCTCTCTCTCTCTCTCCCCTAATAGAAAATCTATATAATTTTAGTGCAGATAATATTCACAACAAAACACATTTAAGAATGAATTTAATGATGAATTGTATGGAGAATAGAGTTGAGTGCAAAGCAAACGCTAGATTTGTTTCTGAATCGAAGTTCACTTTTTTCAAGAAAAGATCCATTAATTTAAAAGTAATTTTGATGTTAGAGTAGAGACGGAAACAATTTATGAGCGAAAAAAGCGCAGAATAGAGGGATAGAGTAGTGGGTAATGTTGGGGAGAGTATGGAAGAGTAGGGAAGAGTAGCTCACAATCGCCTCTAACTGAAAATCGTTTGAAGAGAACGTATGATTATTTGTGTTATATTCATGGCTTTGGGCCACAAATCACTTTAGAGTTGCTTTTCGGACACTGTATGCGAGCGTTAATTATTGGAAGTGCTCTCAAAGTCTGTTAAACCCAAACATAAGCCTTTAAAGAGCGGGGGAATGGGTCAGAGAGTTAATTGTGCACAACATTCACTGTATTGTAATTGTCATACATTAAGACTCTATGTACTGGAATAACGTTAGCGTTGCTCCTAATTCTGGCGCTCATTCTGTGCTTCAATAAGTTTGTACACGAAAAGGGAGTCCTATGGCCTGAAATGGATGGACATTATTATCGGAGTTTGTAATCTTCAGTTTCACTGATGTTGTGTTGCCTAACATTTTATCTCATTGGCGATCGCAGCGTGTGATGTGTGCCCACAGTTTAGGCCAAACCTAGCATTTAGACAGACGTGTTCGTCCGAGAATGCATTGAAAGCGTATTCACAGAGTTATGAAAGCTATGATATGCTATAGAATTAAGTTCTGGAAATCAATTACCAAGTGATAAATTAGTAGCGCTTGGGATCAACAATAAAATGCTGTCATAATTCATCGCTTCTTACTGTATATAGGGATGAGATATACTGTGAGAGCATTTGATTAATAAAACGAGAGTTCATTAGAGTTTGCTATCAATTCTTTAATGATTCATCACTTGTATAAAAAGACGTACACATAGAATATGCATACAATAGACGTATAACATAAAATTCAATATTAATTAATAATTAAGCAAATAATACATTTATAATTCAAATATACAGATAAGACACTCAATAAAATTATTCGTATTTTAAAATAAAAACATTTTAAAGTTTTGATTTATTTAGAAAAACAAATATCTGTTAAACATTTCTTAAATAACATAATAATAATAATATAGTTTAAGATTCTGGTATGTGTTCGCACCGTATTATGAATTGCAAAATTTGTATAAAATTCGGTCATTTCTTAACCTAATATTCAATTCATTTCATAATTTATTTAATTTCTAAAATCATATAAAAACAATCTGTTGTTCACTGAAGGCAGGCCTGAATTTTTTCGACCCATTCCTGCGCCGTTTGACTGCTTTGTGCCATAAAATTATAGGTCCGACGAACTAATTTCAACTGAAAATTAAATAAGACATGAGATATAAGAATAAGACAACGAATCAGACAATCAAATGAACGCATAATTAATGACCAAAACAAAGAGAGAAACAACTAATGAATAGAAGACAATAAATCATTGCAACAAAAAGTGAGACTCGAGTCAAACAAAACAAAACTTTTCTCTTACGTCAAAGAACTGACAGTTGGGTTGAGTTGAGTTATAGCCCACAGACAATACTTCGCCCAAATCGATGAAACCCTTACAGTGCGGGTCGTCCGCAGAGTCGTAATATCTGAGCTATTATTGAGAAATACATACATCTATTAGATTAATGGCTCAATGAGTGGCTCACTCTCTGGTGGTGTGTACCTGATGTTTGGTGGAGTCCAAGACAAACCAACGCATTTTCCAGCCTTTCAGGAGCGCCCCCTTCTTATAGAGATACCCCTCGTAAGTGCGGTTCTCGGAGACCATTGTCGAGAAGTTGTTATAAAATGTATTCGAGTGCTGAAGAGTACCGCCGTTCTCATCGTTAGAGTCATGTCTTTGCTCGTCAACCACTTCATTGAGCACTTCATGTGTAGTACTCCTCTGCGAGACCGTCGATGAGCCCATTCCCGAGTCTTGATTGGCAGACATCTTTCGCTTTGGCTGACAGTTCTTTGTGACCATTTCGGCGCACTTCTCGTGACAATTGAATCCGCAATCAACGCATTTGAGACCAGTCTTGACGATACCCCACAACACGTGTCTGCAGTGATCGCATTGCGTGAGTGTCGTGTAGTTATACTTTTCAAACTTATGGTTCCGATTCATATAGAGTTGATTATCACAACTATTGGCTCCCATTCCGGCCATTTTGCCGCGAATTAACAGATCTATTGTCGACCGCTTGTGAGTACTGTAAGTCAGGGAACGACCGGATTGGCTACTAATCGATTCGTGAATATCGGTGTTCAATGGGATCTCGATTTTATCCCAAACGGTGAACCACTTCTGCGGCATATAATTGAGTTCCTCCTCAAGACTTCTGATGGAATTCAACATATTTTGGAAACAGTTTGGCTCGGAATGGATGACTGAGTCGTAAAAGGCGCTGATATTGTTTCTGTTGGTTTTGTCGGAGTCACTGGTAGTCGCTTCGAGCACTTCCAGTCTCTGGTGCTCCATATCAACCACTTCGAGGTCATAACTGGGGCCGTGAGCTAACTCTTCGCTCACGAAATAGTCCCACAGTTTGAGTGAAGAGATGCAAAACGAGGGCCGAATGACAGCCGCGTCGCTACTCATGCCCTCCTGACTGATGATCGGAACGTAATAAAAGTTGAAGAAAACCGATGATTTGGACCACAGTTTGGTCGCGTATTCCCAGAACGAGGTTCCGATGTAATTGAAGTTCTGATTACTTGAAGTGAGGGTCGATTTATTGGCACCACTTCTCAGCTGCTGCTCCTCCTCGTCATCGGAGGACAACTCGTCGTGTTTTGGCGAATGACTGCACTTCACGTCTTCACTAATCCAACCGACTTCTGAACGCTCGCTCTCGCAGTCCAGAAGGAATGTCCGGAAACGACACGACACGTAATGATAGGCCAGGAATTTGAGGTAATATTGATTAAACTCAAAGGACAGCGGGAACTGACTGTGAATTTGATGCACAATATCGAGGAATTGTAAGAAAATGGGTGCAAATCCAGAGGAGAGAGTGGCGGCCGTGTGATTGGAGCGATGGCTGAATCGGTGGCCGAATGCCAGCCATTCCTTCTCTATTAAAGTGCGAAAGCCTTCGAATGTGCGGTAATAGGGGTCGAGACATAACTGGGCGACGGAAACAATTTGTGGCACAAAATCCCAGCCGTCTTCGAGACACACCATAACAGACGAGCCCTGGATGTCAATGAGATCGACGATAGCACCACTGATTTGCATAATGGTATGCATTTGTGTCAACCACTCAGAGTTCTCGAAGAGCCGATGAAATGACTGCTCGGGATCTGCACTGTTGGGAGCCGTGGAGGGAAGGCAGGCGCGCATCAGTTTCTTGAAGCTGGTCTTCAC
Organism: Oppiella nova; assembly: GCA_905397405.1. Lineage (NCBI taxonomy): Eukaryota > Metazoa > Arthropoda > Arachnida > Sarcoptiformes > Oppiidae > Oppiella > Oppiella nova. The sequence goes on from CAJPVJ010000391.1 coordinate 19,033, forward strand.
GGCCCGCACTTCATGGAAGTCGACGGGAATGAAATCACAATTACTGAACGATTCGGTCTTTATTTTATTGATCTGATTCTTCTCCCCGAAGATGTAAAGAACGGCTCGATTTAGATTTGGCTGCGAATCAGACGAGGAAGAAGTGGGAGAATCTGTCGGATAACTGATTCGATGCTTATCTTTAAGGGAAGTGTTGGACCACTTCTGCAACTGTTTTCCCATTTGGGAACCAATGGCTGATTTTCCGCCAGAATTCCTCAATGTATTCATCGCGCGATGGAATGCGGCAGAAGTGCCGCCACTTAACGCTCGTCGAGTGGTTTCAGGTGTTGTCGCTGTTATGTCGCGAGGATTTAGAATTGAGTTCACACTAAGAGTGGATCCGTTCTCCAGAATTCGGTTTTGATGTCTTGTAAAGCAAGATGGCGTCACCCTTACGATCCCGGATATAAACTTCTCGTTCTCTATATTAGTTGACGTCTCGGAAGAGGTGGAGTGAACGCCGGCGCCGGCAGACGTCTGTCCCTTTAATAAGCCAATGACACCCTTGCCGTGAAAACAACTGCCTCTGAGTAGCAGTGCCTTAGTTCGCGGGTGTTTCCATGTAATGGCTGGGAAACGATAGTGTCTGTAGAAACGGCTGAGCCGTCTAATGGCTTCATCACTGGTACTGTATGGCACCACAACCAGTCCCGGGTAGCTCTTTGTCACCGAATAGTTGGCATTCACTGCAGAGATACGGAAACTCTCGATCACTGTATTAGATCGCGAGAGCTTTGTTGTGGAAGCGGACGAACTGTAATAACTGGCGATTGATCCCAAACCTAGTCTCTGGTAGTCCTTAACGTAAGACAGTTCTTGCAATTTATCCAAAGTTTTGCTGTCGTTATTGGCGTTCAAGTGATTCAATAGGATGTGTGGCGCCGGCGATGATATGGTGTTCGATGAGTGAATACTTTGAAGCGATTCCGAGTCCATTGACTTCTTATCTTCAATTATATCAATAGACATATTCCTCGTGGGAGACATGGTTTTGGCCATTCCTGGGATGAATCCCGACGCGTCGGTAATGTATTTGTTTTTGCGATTACTCTTTGGCTTAAATCCGGCTCTTTGTGCGGTCCTCAACAGTGTCTTCTTAGCCATGCCTTTGAAGGTCGAGTTCTTCTCCTTATGCTTCTGAAGGTGCAGAAGCCTGGTCTGAGTCATACTGAGTTGTGATGTGAATGTAAACAAATGGAAAATAGTGGGCGGAGTTCGCTCGCGATTAATACATTTCCTGAAGTTCTCGATCTCATCCGATGAGACCTCTTCATCGAACGCCACGCGAATCAACTGAAAGGTATTCGATGGTACTGTATGGCACCACAACCAGTCCCGGGTAGCTCTTTGTCACCGAATAGTTGGCATTCACTGCAGAGATACGGAAACTCTCGATCACTGTATTAGATCGCGAGAGCTTTGTTGTGGAAGCGGATGAACTGTAATAACTAGCGATTGATCCCAACCCTAGTCTCTGGTAGTCCTTAACGTAAGACAGTTCTTGCAATTTATCCAAAGTTTTGCTGTCGTTATTGGCGTTCAAGTGATTCAATAGGATGTGTGGCGCCGGCGATGATATGGTGTTCGATGAATGAATACTTTGAAGCGATTCCGAGTCCATTGACTTCTTATCTTCTATTATATCAATAGACATATTCCTCGTGGGAGACATGGTTTTGGCCATTCCTGGGATAAATCCCGACGCGTCGGTAATGTATTTGTTTTTGCGATTACTCTTTGGCTTAAATCCGGCTCTTTGTGCGGTCCTCAACAGTGTCTTCTTAGCCATGCCTTTGAACGTCGAGTTCTTCTCCTTATGCTTCTGAAGGTGCAGAAGCCTGGTCTGAGTCATACTGAGCTGTGACGTGAATGTAAACAAATGGAAAATAGTGGGCGGAGTTCGCTCGCGATTAATACATTTCCTGAAGTTCTCGATCTCATCCGATGAGACCTCTTCATCGAACGCCACGCGAATCAACTGAAAGGTATTCGACCGGAGCTGAAGACCTTCCTGTAAGAACTGGTCGATCGATGCAATCGATTGAACGCTAATTCGTTTCTCTTTAGTGAGGGTTGCGATCGGAAAACTGCGGACAACAACCGATTCCGAGGCAAACGGATCGCACGGACGGCCTTTGAATACAATTCGATAGTTTGTCACAAATATAGCGCCTTCGGTGGGCACGAGTTGCGTCCCAAACGGCACTCCGCACTGACCCTCATCTCGACCATCGTGTATGAGATAAGAGCGAAGCCCCGGGAGTGTGAGTTCCTCTCCGACCAGCAGATTAGGTGTCGTGATCTTTGGTTTCGTAATGGGAGGCAAACGTTTACTTTCGCGCCAAACGTCCCCAAGTGTTTCCATATGCATGGCTACCAATTGGGGAATCGCTTGATGTAATTGTTTGATGAAATCCTCTTTAACACTGCTTTCAGTAAATACTTTATCGACAAAACGCGTCACAAACTTAATCACATTTGCGCCGATCTCTGAATGGTTGACGTTATGTGTCTGATGATTGTCTTCTTCGAAACCGGATTCGTTGTCATTATTGTTGGAACCGTTAGAACCGCTTCCATCGTATGCATAAGAACTCGTTAAGTTTGAGACCGAATTGTTATCACTTTCTGACGATTTCAACGGCTTGTGAACGCCGGCGTCCAAAGGCATTCTCAATGCGATTATTCTGTTCGCATAGTGCATGGCCTGAGCGAAGACCGTCTGGTTTTCATTGATATTCAACTCGTCACTCACTTCTGGAGTCAACTGTGGACTTAACCTCATCTGCTCGGCCGCGATCTCCAGAGCAGATAATTCTAGAGGTTGTGGCAAATGTGACACTCGTTTCGATTCAATCATACTATCTCTGGAACTATCTCTGGAGAAGTCCATCGAATCTTCTGGAGATATCTGTTGACTATTCGGGTCTTTGTATAGATTCCTAATATCTTTCTCGACGTCCAAATAGAAGGTCTGTTCCCAGAACTGCGGGTTAGACCAAACGGCGTGGTCTTGAATGCAAGTGAAAGCAAATTGAGTGATATTTGTGCACAGCTTTCGACAGAAGGCCATCGCCAGCGGCAACATATTAGCCGCCACTCCGTTCACATCGAGATGCGAGTCGTCCTGAAGAGCGCAGTTCATGAGCCGTACGATAAGGTCGAACTGCTGGTGCTCTAACACAGCCTTATTGCCCGACACGTGAAACGCCAACTCCTGACAGAGAGCCAACCGAGCGTTTTTCGTCTTCAACGCACGCAAAACGGCTGGAAATGTCTTCTTGGCGTCCGATATCTTGTTCTCGAAAATACAATTAATACAATTTCGCATCACTTCCAGTCTTCGCGCAGAGTTTGTGATGATATCATTGGCACCGAATATATCATTGACTTTAGAGATGGAGGTTCCCATCGGCACTATTCGGACGTTCATATTCTTATTGCTAAGACGTCTAGTGATTGTCATCTCTTTCTTGATCTGTTCGTTGTCTACCATTTCCTGAACCTTCTCCGCACTCAATGTGGGAAATGGAGGCAAATGTATGCGAGTGAAGGCCCCGTCCGTCGGTAGAGGAAACTTAGAGGTCTGTGACTGAGGGTTCGGGTTCTCATTGGCGTAGAACTGTTGCGCTAAGTCTCTGATGTGTTGTATCACTAAATCAGGATTTCTTAGCTCTTCTTTAAACAAATTTTGAAGCGTTGAATACAACTGAAGAAAACAATTCACAATCAATCGCTTGTATTAACAATGAAAACAATATATTACTTCATCGAAAAGATCGCATTGTCTGTACGGAAGACCCCTTTCCTGAACAAACGACACGAAGAACATGCAGTCGAGTAAACGGACCACAAACTCACTCTCAACTAAATTTCTTTGGCCCAGAAATGAAGCCTGAAATGGGGTTTAATAAGAAAATAGTTACTCAAAACCAGTAGTCAATTAAAACAATGAATTACTTTATGAAACGTAATGATTGGTTTGGGATGAATGCGTGTAATCGTGAGACAGGATCGGTAGCCCTGAAGTAATTGAGTGAATGTTCGCAGGAATATGGCTCTGATTTCTTTGTCCTGAAATGAATGACAATTTGAATAAATATAGCAAAAGATGAACACAAGTATAGAATAGATTACTAAGAACTGAGGGGTCGATGGCTTGTAAAGACTAGAGGGGAAGGCGTCGTCCGCTTGTATGAGTTGCGGACGAATTACTTGACATAAATGAGTAATTAATTGAGAATAAAGGGGTTCATCAAAACGAGGCACTCGTAGGCAATCCGGTATAGTCACTGAACCCCCGTCTAAGTCCACTACTATTACGTCCAACTGTGAGACAAACACAGAATGATTAGTTGAATGAATGGAAAGCAAATCATTTGAAATTCATTACAAGATCTGTGACTTCATTCTTGAGTGATGAGTGAATGCCCATCAGAAATGGTGTGGGAGTTGACAGCACTTCCAAGAGAGGGGATGGGAGGATAGGGATGTAGATGTGACAGTAGACGAAGGGATACATGAGAGCTGTTAGCGCCAGACAGGCATCCGATAGGCGAGAGAAAGAGCGCGAATGGAAGAGAATCTTGTGTTCAGTAGTGGCCGCACAGACCAGATTCACCACTGAATGGATGCCCAACTGCTCGAACAGGTTGTAAACTGTCGTTTCCGTCACAGGAATGGTAGGGCTTAGAGGCGGCTGAAGGAACTGGCGATCGTTAGCACCGATTGAGAATCGTATCTGTGGTCCGCCTGAATGTGAGATCAATTGTTTGGTTGTTATGATTGCCATTCAACACATGTATGACTACATACCAGGCGGTGGGATATCAACGCACGCGAGGATATTGCTTACTATCACTTCCAACGACACGTCCATATTCTCGATATAAACCGTGTATATGATTGTGAGGCAGTTCTGTGGCAATAATCAGATGATGTATCCAATTATGGCGATTGCATTGCAATGAGAAATGACATACTTTTAAGGCTTCCCTATAGTTGTGCTGCGAGACCAGAACCAGACATTTGGTGGAATACATGATGGAGTGGTGTTGAGCACCGGTAGTGCATAAGGCGGTCGTTGAGCCGTCCATCGATGTGATGGACTCGTCGTCGATGTCATCGTCGTC
>CAJPVJ010000392.1:0-26687 GCA_905397405.1 Oppiella nova
TTGTATATTTACAGTACATTGTGACCACACTATTAACGGTATTATTAGCCCATCAATTATGCGACATATCTGTGCAGTACTTCCGGTTTAAATCCATTATTGTTATCGACACTCAAGCCTATGAAACCGATGATAACCATCTGTTTATCACATTTAAATTTAAACAACCTGATTCGAATTATTTAGATTTATATAAACTAACTAACCAATGTAATCCTTCCAGAAAGAATAATTATGAATGCAGATTTAATGTTACTATAGACACCTTGATTCAACAACGTTATCGTGTCGCAAAAATTTTCAGTGATTATTATTTGACCGGGCACAAATATAATTACAGTTTAAATGACCTTAAAACAGTTGAGAGTACAACAGAACATTTTAACTACCAAATGATAACTATATATTTGAATGGAACCGAGTTGTTTAATAATTTGATAAACGACCAGTATAAATTTCTGACAATTAAAAATCGTAAAAGTTTATTTTTAATGAAAATTGATATACATTCGGATATATATGGAAATAATAAACCCCAAATAAATTTTGGCTATGTTGGCTACAACTATACGTTTCTCATTCACAAAACATTGTTCGCCTACCTAACACCACCACACGGCAATTGTATTAATTATAAATTAAAATCAAATGATCCAACACCATTTAATGCAATATCGCATACACACTGTGTACGTCGCTGCGTACGATATTACTGGCGAAAACAGCATAAATGTTACCCAGTTTATATTGATGAATATGTCCACGAATTAGATTTCGAAATTAATGAAAACCTTACGTATTGTTATTATGATCACATTACACCTGTTGAATTTAAGAAAAAAACTCATGATGAATACATTACTCAACGTATAAAACAAAATCTGACTGATATTTCTATAGACTGTTTAAAGTATTGTCCGAAAAATTGTTTGTACGCTGAATATAATACGAGAATCATATCAAGCGATACACACATTGGTAACGAATTGTGGCATAAATTAGACAATGAAGAGAAAATAATAGAAAAGGCATTGGTTTGGGACTTGAGTCAACCCCTGTATGTCTATCGGGAGGAACCGGTTATGTCAGTCAGATTTTGTTTTATACGTTGAGTAATGTATTCATCATGAGTTTTTTTCTTAAATTCAACAGGTGTAATGTGATCATAATAACAATACGTAAGGTTTTCATTAATTTCGAAATCTAAATGTCTCTAACAGACTATATGTCATATACTGGAGGACTGTTTGGTCTATGGTTTGGCACTAATGGCAAAGATTTTGTTATTTGGATAATTGAGAGTCGATTCTGGGTTTGGGTTTACAATAAATATCAGCAAATGTTTTCAAACAACAGAATTCATATTTTCAACAATCAGTGAAATATAAAAGATTTAAATTATTATTAAATATTAAATAAAATTTTATAAATAAAGATTTATATTAAATAAATGTTATTATAATTTTTTCAATGTAAATACTCTTGTACATTCAATAATTATTATATCGATATATTGGTATTTCAAACTTATCTAATCAATGTATAATAATAGAATAAGCAGTGGCAATCAAAGTCAATTATATTGCATACAATAATGTAACAATTTTGGTACTAGTTCAATAATTGTAAAAAAGTTAATGTATAAAATGTATTTAAAAAGGATATGGTCCAAATTCTCCTAAGCTGGCATTTTTGATTTTTTTGATTGGAAATGAAAGCCCATTCAATGCTGAGTCCGAATATGTAATTTATATTGTCCTGTGACCTCGGGTTCGGCCGCAGTGACCACTTTTACCGGGAATATTTTTCATAATAAATATGGAAATGTGATATATCAATTCAGTAGAGAATTTAATACAGATTATTATTTCATCACTCAAAATATCAAAAACTTAATATATCACGAAATAATGCTATTTTATACATATTTTATATATAAAATGTGATTAACTCAAATATAAGTCAAATCATAAATGAGTTTAGCCTTCATGCAATTCAGCTAAGACTTATTTCCAACCCCTCCCAATCCGGCCTCCTCCACTAAACCCCCACCCATCCCCCTACCCGACCTCCACACCAATAACAATTCCAGAAACCGACCTCCACATTCCACAATCGCCGATGTCGTGCAGGTGTTCCCATTCGGAACTACACGTGTGCGGTGTGAGAATCATAGTTAAATAACTCAAAAGTAAAGCCTTATGAGTCAAACAATGGTTTTGTAAGCGCGAGACCAATGATAAACGGGTTTGTATACAATAGAGTGATAGCGCGTGAGATAAAGTTGTAAATACAGTAACACTGCATGTATTGAGCTATAGATTGGTTTATTGGCCAGTTAGTTAAGTATAGGTAGGGGAAAGGGATCAGATTATGGTTTGATACCAGTTATGATGGATTTTGCATACAATACAGTGATAGATACTAAACAATACTTTATTAACAACAGCTAAATGAATGGTTAGGATTCCATGAGATGTGTGCTCTGTATGAGAGCTGAGAATAGACTGATTGTATGCTATAGTGTGGAGCTTTTACTCCAACAAATTAACAAAGACATTTTCATACAGTCAATGTTAATTTATATAATGGGAGCGTTATTCCCATACATTACAAATATAATATCCGTAGGCTAACGCTAACCTACGAGAGCAGGGGCACGAATCCTGCAAAATTCATTAAATATATCCAACGGGTGCTCATTGGATACAGCGGAGCGCTCCGCATATATAATTAACAATCGAAGTGCGCTAACCTTCGATATAACCATAAGGAAATGTTAAATTCCCTTTTATATATCTTTTTTCACTAGTAATTCTATATTGCTTATCGAAATACTTAGTTGTTATTTGATTATGATTAGAAATAACAAATTGCCTCTGAGGTACATATACAATATCAGGCTCTGAATCTGAACTCAATGCCATTGAAACCATTTTCTCAAAATCAATACTTTGTTTAGCTAAATAGTTTAAAGTAATCCCTTTACATTTAATCTCAGTATTAACTACTCCATCTTCTTTTTGCACAGAATATCCATAGTTTTTAGGTCCCAATGACACAAATTCAAAACATTTTGCATTGTTCCCATAATTTTTCAAAATTTCATCTGTTAAGTTACCTAAGTAATCTCCACAATCAATCTTAGGATCGGAATAATTTCTAAAATAGATTACGGAATCCGTATCATGATAGAGTACACTAAAAGGTCTAATCCCTTCAATTTTTTCCATAATTTTATAAAGCTCAATACGAGCATATGCTGTAACAAATAAAGCTACACTTAAATTATATTTTCTAGATTTAGATAAATGATCAGATATATATTTCCAAGTTATAATCATTGTTTCCTCATTTACCATTAATTCCCCTTTAATTTTTTTAGTTTTATCATAGAGAACCTCATAAAACTCGTTCACAGATTTAATAATTTGAGTTTGATTCTGATTAGGTTTTTGAGCAAACTTGCCCCAAAATGAGTTCAACATTATTTTAGCTATAAATCTCAGGGCCTCATTTTTCTCAATTTTTTCAAACTCCAATTGAACGCCCTCCTTCTCCTTATAATCGGATATATATTTTAATTTAGTTTCAGTAGAATTACACCATTCAGGCCAACCACTAGCTTGCTGCTTAATCCTAAGCCACATATTTACGTACTCAATAAACTTATTTTTAGAATAATCCTTTTCAAAATTTAATACTTCATAAATTTCGTTAAGTATATATCCCTTTTCTATTGCCAACTTTAACTCTTCAGTCGACCAAGTTCCAATAAAACTCCGTTCAATACACTCACATTTATTAGACTTTTCATTAGCACAATGAACACATAATGGAAACATAAGTTTTTTATCTACCACAACAGGTAAGACAGGTAAATATAAATCAAAAGGCGCTGTAACTTTGCATTTAACTATTCCAAAATAACTTTCTAACGTATAATCAAAATTCCTATTAATAACCTCAGGATGACCTGATGGATATGGAAAGTTTTTAAGTACAAATGGGTAAAGGCTACAAACATCGAGGTATTTAATTTCCTCGTTACTATTAACCCGCTTATGAAACTGGATATTATTAGTTCGACCCCCAAAAAACCCATCTTTTAATTTTATTGGACCTAATGTTTGCGTTTTTCTGTAAAATCTAAAGCTTTCATTATAAAACTTTTTAACATCAGGATTACATTTCATAAATTGGTTAAATTCACATTCCCATACTGAAACTACATTATAATCACGTTTTAAAAAGTTTAATCTTTTAATAGTTTCCAAATATTTATCGTTTAAACTATACGAATCTCCGCGTTTAGTAATAAATAATTTTTCCCCATCACCCTGACATGGGCAACCATGCCAGCGACAGCCTAAAAATTCATATATAGTATTTGTTTTAGAATCAAAACCATCCACCCAGTATTTCCCAATCCTATATTCTCTAATTAATTTCAGATTATATACATCTTCTTTCCAATCTAACCAACAATTAGCTGCAATACTATAATTTTTCCCCTTTACATACCCTTGGACAGGAGTATTTGCCAATTCTTCTTTTTCTAAAAATAAAGTACTAAACACCTCCATAGCAATAGAAGCCAAAGTAAATGAACGAGTAATTGGATCTAACTCTGTAATTTCTTTAAAAACCTTTCTAAATTTCATAACGCAACGCAATAAGATTTCTACATCGTTTATACAATAGCTAATAAGTTCTTTCTTAAAATCCCAATCTGTAACATTAGCTTGGGAGGAATGCCATTCAATCAATTTTTTCTTTTTCTCTACACTTAAATAATATGGAGAAAAATACTTCAAATCAGGAATTTTCCCATTATAAGTATAATTTTTTGGTTTATTGAATAAATGAGGGAAATCACCCTTTTTAATAGCAATATCTAGCCCTAAAGCTTTCGGTAAATTAGCCAAAGGTTGTAGGAAAAAATTAAGAGAATCTAACATTTTAACATTAGCACACTTGATAAAAAGTATTTTCCTCCCCCTTAAAACAACTTCTACCTTTTCATAAAATCGATTCCATAATTCTCTCAATATAAACTGGGCGTCATAGCCGCGGGCGTTATGAGCAAATGCATAAATCAAAGAGTTACTATTCTCTGCAAGTTTAGCTAAGTCTCCAAATAAATAATCAACAAATTGCTTAATACAATTTTTATCAAAAAACACTTTCGTTTCACATGGACAAACAGAGCATGTTTCTGAATTTTGACAACAATCACATTTAACCTTTGAAACCAACAAATTAGGAATATGCTCGTTACCCTCGTGGTAAGCTTCAATATCATAAGAAACAATATACTTATTTATATTATCTTCAAGTTCCAATTTTTCTTTATTTTTAGCAGTAATGAAACAATAATGAGGTTGCTTTGAATAATTTTCTCCACACCGTTTACATTTAAAAACATTACATTTATGCTCATCTTTAGATTTATAAATCAATTCACACTTAATACATTTTTTTAAATTTAAACAAATATTATTCCCTAAATGTAATTTAAAACACTCTTGACTTTTAAAATCTCGATTACAATCTGCACAAGTAATTTTCATAATACACTCGGAATTACATTGAGAGAAACATGACTGACATCTAAACAAACAAATATGATTATAGTAATCATTATAAGGTTTTAAACATGGTTCACAAAAATGTTTATTCCCATAATAACCCCTAACATTAATTATTGAATTATAATGCTCATCTAAATATTCTATATATAACTTATTATTATTATTAATTGCTCCCTTAAAAATAAAATTATTTAATTTATTTCTAGAATCAATAACTATAATCTGATAATTTGGTAATTTATCCTGAATATTAACCCATTCTTCGTATCCTACCCTAGTATTAACATTCATCCCTAATGAAGTTGCAAATTCAGTAGCTAAACGTAATTGTTTAGAATATCTACAATCTTTAATTGATCTCCATTCCTTTTCATTTAAATTACTTCTATTTTCAAAATGATATTTACTAAGAAATAAAGCTCTAAACGCACATGAATTATCTAAATTTTTAATATACACAACAGATCGCTTCTTTAATGAAACTTCATCAATAGTTTTAGGAGCCCCTGGAATTTTACCCCCACCCCTTATATCTTTAATGATTGAAACAGTTAATTCAAAAATACCTGATGCAAGAAAAGCTTTAAAAGACTGAGCGACTCGTTCAATTCTTTTTAAAACAATTAATGAATTAAACTCACTTACTTTTATTGGAGCAATATAAATCGGAGTTTCCATATCTGGATGAATAAGGGCGATGGTAACAAAATCTCGATCAGTAGCATTCTTTATCATTTCTTTAATTAAATTACTAAATTCACTTTCAAACTCTTTCTGTAACAACATTAAATTTGGTTCAATATTAAGATTATGCTGAATGACAAACTTTGTTTTTAATTCAATTTTATTAAATTTAGGATATTTCTTTTCAGAGATACCATTAATAAGGTTAAATTTAAGCTGTTCATTATCAAAGCGTTGAATAAATTGACGTTTAGGTTTTGAAGCCATTGTTGAAGTATTGACTAGATTTTGTAGTCTATTATGACTTATATACAAAGTTCTGTTAATCCTGATTGGTTGAGTTATAATTAACCAATCATTATTATATATCATAAATTAAAGTAGTTTAAACTGGTAATTGCGTCATGGAAAATATATCCAAAATAGTGAATTACGGTTTATAATTAAAGATCATTTATGAAATTTAGAATATATTTGTTGAATTTAAAATGGAACTAAAATTTATTATTGAAATATATTTATTGCCTGTTTTTCTTATTTATTATTATATCTTACAATTATGTCCGTTGGAAACTAAATTTATTCTTTTACAAGTATTTGTAATTTACATTATCTATATTAAAGTATTAAATGAATGTAAAATATTTTTGAATTAATACTTCTGAAATATTTCATCATGTTTAAATATTAATAAAATAAAAAATATTAATAGCAATATTAAATAATATTGAAAAACAGATGAACACATAACTTAAATGTTGCAAAAATTAATAATAGTAATGAAAATAACACGATCTCGTAAAATATTAACTATGGATCCTAGAAAAATTAAATATGAAAAATATAGATTAGAATCTTTTAAGGACTGGTCAAAACCTTATATTGATGTAAAGAATTTAGCAAAATGTGGGTTTTATTTTATTGGTCCTGAAGATGCAGTTGAATGTGCCTTTTGTAAGCAAAAATTGCATAATTTTAATGGCGAAGATTCTGTACTTAAAGATATTCATTTGAATTTTTCTCCAAATTGCTTGCAAAGATATGATGCAAATAATATACCGTTGGAAAGATCCGAAGAAGAATATTTCTTAGTAAAAGCTAAATTAGATAAAATGTATAAATACTTGAGTAAATTAAATATATGTAAAAGAGATAAGGATTTGCGAACTGAATTTCTAAGAAATTGTCAAAAATCTTTTGTTGGATTTGATGCAACATGTTGTTAAATAAATAACAAATTATTGTTTTTATAATATAATTTTATTTTAATAAAATCTTTAATTAATACAAAATGGTTTCAATTCATTTATTACATTATAAAATATTTCATTCATTGCTTCTTTACTTTTAAAACCTGTTCCAAACAACACCCCATTATGGGTAACGGTCAATTTCCGATTATTAAAAGTATAAATTAGCGAAACAAATAAATCTGGAGTATATTCAGTTTCATCAGGTTTTTCACGGCATAGTTTATTAAAATCAATTCTTGTTCCAAATCGATAAGCACCGCAATAATTAGTCATTTCCAAATTACAGACACTTGCTTCATACTTGCCAACAATACTTAAATCATAGGCTAAATCAAATGCTGCATATTGAATTTGCGCCTCCGTTTTAGCGCCGGTTATAACTATAGTTCCAGAACTGAAAATCATATACGTCAACTCAGTGCCTAAATGCTTTGCAATTAATCCACTATAACGTTTAACATTATATTTTTTATTTTTTAAAATGAAATATAAATTATTTGATAAAATTTCATTCAAGTCTAGTTTACAATTAACATTAAACTTTGCACAAATATTAGTTACTTGAATCTCTAAGTTATCCATCTTAAAATGAGTAACAAATACAAATTACAATGCATTATATACTCTTACAACATTGAAAAATAACGATTAAATCATTGAAAAATAACGATTAAATCATTGAAAAATAACGATTACATCATTGAAAAACATTTACGTCATATTTAATGATGCAATTATTTTGGTATAAATTCTGAACCAATTCAGTCATTCAACAAGTTTCAGAAAAATGAAAACTTTAAATAGTAAAGAGCTTGACGTTGTGATCAATTCAATGAGACGATCAAAGTTTGAGACAAATATTATTAATGTGAACTCAAAGTTTTATCAAAACGTTGTACAAATTGATGAAAATGAATCTCGTAGTATATTAATACATGGCTTTCAACTGAGAAGAAGAGTTTCATTGTCTTTTTCACTGGTTGTTGAATTGTTGGAATATTATTATAATTATGATGACCTTTCTATTAATGATCGTGTTAAAGATTATTTCGGACAAAGTCGAAATAGAACGATGCCCAAAAAACTCACCAACTCGCAAATTACCAGACTTGAAAATTACAAATTGGAGACTGAAATATTAGAAATATTGGCCAATAAATGGGGCATTACAATACGTAAGGGTGTTTGTTACCGAAACATAAAGACTTCTTATTTTGGTGGTCAAGTTGATGGTATCGGTTTTGAAAATGGTCAAGCGTTTTCAATTGAAATTAAATGTTTACTACCGCTAAAATTCCAATCAGCCCGAAAATATTTTAGAAGTTATTATATTCAAAAGAAAAATGGAATCAGATTTGAAAATGGAAAGTGGGAGATCATTAAGGGCTCCAGTCATTACATCCAAATACAACTTGCCTTGGCTAATTTAAATATGGACTATGGTTTCTTGGTATTTTATTCACCCTTTGTTCAAGATTACCTCGCAATCAGAGTAAACAGAGATGATGAATTTTGTTTCAAGTTGTTCAATGACTTGGAAAAGATTTATAATGATTATGTTATTGATGAGTTGATGGAAATGTATATAAATAAAGATTTGTAAATATAAATAAAAATATTTTATTAAATAAAAATTTTATTCAACATATTTGTTTACATAATTTATTTCACTGAAAGTTATAGGAATCTTTCTTTCTTTAGCAATTGATATAATTTTAACTTCAAATTCATTTAAATTAGATACGAGTTTTTCAATTTCTTTTCCCATTAGAGATATATTCATATCTTTACCATCACTACGTTTAACACTAATACAAATTTCATCTAAACGTTTTTCAATCTTTAAAACTCGATTACCATGTTCCAATGTATAAACATGATTTACATTAGACAATAGAACCTCTTTCAACCATAAAAATTCAGGTACCAACAGCGAAACCCCAGTCTTAGAACGACGACCTTTAAAAGTTTCACGAATATCGAAAATTACAACTTCAATATTATCAATAACTTGGGCTACTTTAAAATTAACGTCATTATTATTAGTTAAATTAATAGCGAAAATCGATTTCCAATAAAAATCCATTTTTATTAAATTAATTTTTAATACAAATTATCTTTCTATTATTGACAATTTTCCTTCAATTCTCTATATAAATGACAGGCTTTACGGTATGCGCATGTCAAATTACATTTATTAAAACTTCTAGGACGTTTATGATATGCACATAAATAAACATCTCCATATTTCTGCTGAATCTTATCATAAGTAGGAAAATTTAATACACTTAGATCAATACATTGAATACCAAGTTCCGTCAAAATTTTATCCAATTGGTTATTCTTATGAGCAAATAAATATTTCTGGTTAGTAGCTACCATTTGATACCACTTTTGCAACACAAGCCCTATATCATCTGATTTATTTAGATAATTATGCTTATCTGGATTAAAAGGTCTAAAGTACAGACCATGAATATATTTTGTACTATACATAATGATATTCTTATCTTCTTGAGAAAGTTCATGCCAATTAAACCCAGGATCAAACTCAATACATAAGGTTAATTCATCTGAAACCATAGACAATTCTCTGACAAAAAACTTATTATCTATATAAAAGCCTTGAGCATCAACGACGGCGCATATTTTTTCCATGTTTACGTTTATTATATTTTCTACTTTTATGCTGTCTATTATTATATTTTCGTCTTCTTTTCTTTAAACCTTTACCTTTTTGTTTATACACCGGATTTATAAATCCAAACTGTGGTTGAGTGTAACGATTAAATGCTTTATTATTTTCCGGTAATTCCAAATCATTGTATGAAGCATATTTTGTAAGTTTTTTATATCCCCGTTTTCTTTTTTTTAAATTTTTAATCCAATCAAATGATTTACGTAATTTATCCATTATATTAAATTATAAATTAATTTTATTCACTAATATAAACTTTATATAAAATCAATTAATTTAATAAATTCATTGTAATCAATTCGTTGACACAATAATTATTTGTAAACAATTTTAAAAACTCATTAAAAGTAATTTCGTTACACATGGATAGTATAAATAAAATACAATAAGGTCCACAATTACTTGAATATAAGCATTGCAATATTCTTTTATTATATATAACTTTAGAAACATTGTTTATTCTTAAAAAACTTTTTAATTCAATTGGTTCTCTTCCAAATGAATCAAAGTATTCGCCGACATTATCTTTATTTATAAATAATGCTACCCAATGTTCCCCAGGTTTATCTGAAGTATCAGTGTTAATTATAAACCCTATAGGCCTTTGAGTATATTTATATTTTGGTAGGCCATCTACTGGATAGGTCCCTCTAAAACAATGTACATTTTTCATATATTGATTAATTTCAGTTGTATTCATTATATACAATACAATTATATTAATTAAAGTCTATTATTGGGTTTCTCATTGAATCTAATTCAATCATGTTATCATACTCACAATATAATAGAACAGTCATATTATTAGGTAATGCTTGTGAAAATTTTAATTTTAGACCTAATGTACCATATTGCGTTGGATTAACATACCCTACTTTATTACAATCATCTGTAGTATCTGCGCCTAAATTAAATCCAAATACTGTATTTCCATGTTTGAATTCGTAGTAAGTCATTTTTAAACTAGAATCAGTTGAATATTGATTAAGACTATCGTATAGACCTAGGAATTCTCTAGGATATATATCATTTGTAAAATTTGGAGTATACGGTATTTGAGGGTATTGGACTCCGTCAACTAAAACTGAAATGTAATTTATATTGTTATGCTTAAAATGGAAAGGATTTTTTTTCAATAAGCCATTTGCTGCTTCGTGGTCAATCATGGTTACAAATACACGTCTTGGTAATTGTCCAGTTACGCAGTTATCTAGTGTTACATCCAACAAGTTTTGATTTACATTAAATGTTTTAACAGCTCCCCTCATTATAGGATATTTGGCTGTTCCTTTACTCAATGCTAAATTATGGGCTTCCGCAATCTGGTTATTTACTTTGGATCTTGTGAGATATAGTACAACTTCCTCAAAAACTACACTTACATTTAAAGAATCACCAGGACAAAACATGTAAAATTCAGGTTTGTTTGGAGTCAAAGTAAATCTTAACCAAGCACCTCCTAAAAGTGCTCTAGGTTGCATTGCTAAATCAAGGTTTAATTTACCCATTACCACAAAACTCTTACCTTTGCCGTCTGCATTAAAGGGGTCTGGCGTTATTTCATTAGCTCTATCGGCATCTATTGTAGTTTTAGTGCTTTCATCATTGTAATATCCCGCACATGTCAGAAAACTATTTTTTGCCGAATCAGTAAACCCTAAATAATTTTCGAAAAAGGCTTTAAATGCATAATTTTCATTAAACGATACTGTTCGACCTTCAATCTGTAGATCAATACTTTTAAACAATGAATGCAATGTATTATTTACAAACTGAACCAATTTCCAATCATTTGCTACCGGGTTGTTGTTATTACGTTTTTTAATATCTACACGTAACTTAACCATCAATTGGGTGTCTCTTAATTGAATATATTCATCAATAGCTGGTCTTACTTCAAATGTAATTGGTGAGAGATTATTGCCTAGTGCAGAAATTGGTCTATGTTCTGTTACTAAATTTTTTTCAATTGTTCCTTGGGTATGTGGCAGAGAAAACAAATCAAATTCAGGTAGAGTAGTAATAGAGGCATTTTTATGAATAGAATTCATTTTATATTTTACTTGCGTTTACGTCTTCTCTTGCTATTATTAACTTTAATTTTCTTACTACTACGTATTCTTTTAATAGCCGGTCTTTTTCTAAATCTTGGAATACCACTTCCGCCTTGAATTGTTGTCTTTAAATGATCTAGTGTTGTATTTGCCGCACTTTTTCCAGCATCAAGTAATCTACTTTTTGCTGAATGGCCGACATTTTTCCCCTCTATTACATCTTGTGCTAAACCGATGGCCGAAGGTAAACCGGCTTTTAATAAATTGGGCGCTAGACCTTTAATGAAATTACCGATACCACCTAATAAACGACCAAAAAAACCATGGCCTCTTTGTGTTCTAACGCCTTGAAAAGCTGCTAACCCAGTGCCAATTTGATTAGAATAATATGATATATAAGGATTTGGCATATTGTTTTATTAAATTTATAATATATACTTGCTATTATAAACATATCAAAGATATACTATCAAAGATAACATATAGTCGATACACTATCAAAGATATATTATTATATTAAATTAATATATTATAATTTATTTTTTTCTTCTGAAATGTAATAAACATATTGTACGACCAAATAAAAATGGAATCTGTAAACCTGTATCATCTTTTATGTCAATTTCAATGGTATCAAAATTACGTGAATTTAACGGATAATAATGTATATTATTATATGTTTTTACGATTTGTTCACCAAATTTACTGTTCGGTGGAATTTCTACAAAACGAATTAATTGTGTAACACTATCGCCTACAAATGATGGCTTGACAACATCACAGTAAATAAACAAAGAATGAAAATTACAATTTAAATCAGGTGGACCTTGTGAATAGAAATTACACACATCAATTATTTCAGTTTCGTTTGAATTAACAATTATTTTAGTAGGCCTATATGCTTTTTGTTTTTCAGGAGTATCCAATTTATTATATTCCGATATCAAATAATTTAAATTTGAATTAATTTCTGTATCGAATATATTTTTATCAATACCTAGCATTCTGCATAAACTTTCTGACATTTCTGGGAATACATAGTAATCTAAATACTTTGTAACTTTAATGTATACTGAATTATATTTTGAATCTAATGAAAAATTTGGAAAAACTATTTTATTTAATTTTTCGTTTGGAACATGAAATGACTTTTGCACTTCTATTCGTCTCTCTTCATCTGTTATTGCATTTGTTATTGTTTGAAGGTCATACCAAGCCTTATTTGCTGACTGCTTATCATTTGAATATTTAGTATTTATTGTATTAAAAAAATTTTGTCTTTGGATAATTAAATCATTTAAGATGCGTTTAGAAGTTTCTGCATATTCAGGTCTATTTTTTAAATCTTTGTAAACTTCATTTGTTATATTTTCCAAAATGTACCTATCTTTCATAACATCAGATTGATTAGCATGTTTCTGGGCATCTGATATCTGTGTGTTTATATGCTCAATTAATTTTTCTATTGTTTTATATGAGCCTTTTTTAATTATTATTCCACCTGGGATGTATTGGACTTTTCCATTTATGTAATACTTTATTGCAATATTCTCTTCGATAGGTTGATTCATTATACTATTAGTAATACTTAAAGTAGCTAAACCAACTTCCCATTCATCAGACAATTCTAATCGTTGGGGTAATTTAGTCCTATAGTTGGCAACAGTATTTTCATATAAGCTATTTTTCACATTTGAGGGTAGTGTTAAATAAAAATTATCCATTTGTTTGTTTTATAAATTAATTTTTATTATGAAAAAACAATTCTATTATAAACATTAGTTTAACTTTCCATCACTTTTAAAATCCCCTGCATAAATAATATCATCATGAATTAAAGGTGTTGTCAGTTCTCCATGAGGCATTGGTTCTAATTGTACTTGAACTATTTTATCTACTTTACGAAAGTGCAATATTACATATACTTCTCCATACAATAACGGAACTGTATCACCATTATACTTATCTAGCAATTTTATATTAATTTTATCAAAAACGTTATTAGTTAGGGGAAAATATAATGGGGATTGAAATTCTTGTATTATTTGAGAGTTGTATCCATCTTTTGAAATATCTTTCGGAACATTAATACGTCTTAATATATTTGTATTGCGATTATTTACAAAGCTATTTTTAATTAAATCTGTTGTTATGTAAAATTGATCAATATAGCCTGGAATGAACTGAGAAGTTGAAGATTTATTTCCATTAATATATTCAGGTAATTGATTATTCGAGCGATCTTGGCCAATTGAATTAAAATATTCTTTAAACCTGTATAATGCTTGTCTATTTATTTTGCTAATTGGAAAACCCAATATATTTCCAAGGATATTTGAGAATCTGGGGTAAAATAATAAACCGGTATCAAAAACTCCGGACGTATAACAAAAATATGAATCTTTAAAGGTCAATTCAGGCATAATTTTTATTTTAGAAGTATCTAAATTTTTAATTTTGCAAAAATTAGTTCCGTCAATTTTCTCTACAAGTTGGCTAAAAGTAAGTTTTATTGTATTAATTAATTCTTCAACTGAATATTTGCCTTCTGGAATAATTACTTTTTCTGAAACTCCAATTAAATTCTGGTTATATTTATTGAAATATAAAAATTCTACATGTTCATTATAGGGTAGGGTTGCTGTAACCCTAGGGAACATTACTTCTTTAAGTCCTACTTCCCATTCATCTTGCAACTCAAACTTTTTAGGCAAATCAATAGTAAAATCAGTTAATAAGGTGTTATCCTCAATATTTTTAAAATTTGATAAAGCAATTAAAAATGTTGTTTCCATGATTAATTTATAATATTTACGGAGTCGGGTCACTAATATTAACTTTACTGGTTACATTGATCTGTATGGTAATCGGTATATTTTCAGTAATCAATGAGCTATTATTTATAGCATCCATAATTTCGGCTATTTTATAATCTTTAATTGACTTAGTAGGGAGATATATGTCATCCATGGTAATACAGAAATTTGATATAATTACACTAAAGTAATCTTTTTCGTTATAATTCTTCAACAAGTATTTAATAATGGCATCAAATATGTAATATCTATCATTTTCAAGTTGCCATGTAGGTTTGCGATTCATTTCATCATCAAAAAATCGAATTACAAAAAGTATTTTCTTTTCAATTCTGTTGAAAACTTTATATTCTTTAAAGTCGTAATTCAAAACTTCAAAATAAAGTAGACGGTTTGGGTCTTTAATTAATTCAAAATCAGAATAGTTAATTTCATTCATTTTGATTTGTTATATTTTATTTAAGAAACATTCTATTATTAAAACTGTACAATTAATTATTTGCAAAAGATTTTACATTTAATTTAATTGATAAGCAATAGTCATTATTGATAAAGGAGCGAAGTTTAAAATTGTTTTTATTATAATACAATTTTTCCATGACATCATCTAATTTATATTTTTTAATTTTAATTGGCTTCATATACACATGTTCCGATTTATTTGCTGTATTAAAAATTCTCAAACTAAACAAATCATTTTTATCGTAACCAAGCAACAAATCACGTAATAATACGTCAATGACCTCATCTGTATCAATCAACATCTGCACAAAATTTGCTGAATCTTTAATTTCAAACTTGAAAGTAACTTCTTTATTAATTTTATTAAAATTGGAGAAAGATTTAATTTTATTTCGAGTTTTTACAATATTATAACTCAAAGCACGATAAGGTTTGTCAAATTGAGTAATTGGATCCATGATTATATTATTTTGTTATCTTGAAGAATTTGAAATTTATCGCTATTATTAACTATAATTATTCCAAATGCTACATTCAAATCTATATTTTCAAATAAAATTTTCAAGACCAACTAGTTTAATTAAATTATTCACATAATGTATAGTCTGTCATATTATAACATTTTAACTCATTTTTATAGGTTATTTTAATATATATTAGTATAATTATAATAATAGTTGATAGAGAAATAAATACACACAACGGTTTAAACAAATTCATTTTATTTAAGCATAATTTTTTTTCTATTAATATTTAATATTTAATGACGAAATATTTAAACAAAGGAAAGTAATTAAAATTTTTATTTTAAAAATAGATTTTATAGTTTTTTGATTTCGTTGTCATTTATCCAGCTGTTATAGGAATCGGGATAATTTAACCACTTGACAAAACACTGTTTGACTCCATTATTTGTTCTTTTCTTAATGATTTTCTCAACTCTATAAAGGCTTTCTGTAACTTTTTGAACCTCTTCAGGATAATATCTCTTTGCTTGTTTATTGTCCATTTGATCTTTAATTTTATAGATTGGTTTCTCTAACTGGGCTGATTTATCTGAAATTTTAAATATCTGATCAGTCCAATTTGGATAATAACTTTTATCAAAGGGCCCACGTTCATATTTTCTACGAACAGTTTCATTTATTTTTAAATCTGGACTTTTAACGTGGTCATGTAATTCATCTAAATTATTATAACCGTATAGATTTTTAAATAATATTTTGTTATCTGTTTCTATAGCTTGAACTGGAGTCATTTTAATACTCCTATGTTTAGTATTATTATAGGCTATTAGTAAATCATCTAATATATTTCTCCAAACCCTGGTACCCTTTGCAGTAAAGTATTTAAACATCTTTCCTTTTAATGTTCTATTAAATCTTTCAACAATAGCGCACTTAATATCTTTATTTTTGCTTGTAAAGTGATGAATGTTATTATTTTTAAGTAATTCTTTGAAATCTTTATTAAGGAACTCTTTGCCCTGATCAGTTCTTAAATAAAATGGTTTTCTATTATGGATTATATTATTGAATACACGTACCATTTCTTTACCTGTTTTATTTTTCATTGGCTCCGCCCACGCAAATTTTGACATAACATCTACTACTGTGAGAATAAAGTTATAACCTTTATTTGTTCTCTTAAATTCCTGCATATCAACTAAATCTGCCTCCCACTGTTGATCAACACTTTCAACAACAATCGGATTACGTTTGAATACTCTTCTTACTGGTTTATGAAGTGTATAAGTAAACTGCCCGGATAACCAATCTTTTACTTGTTTAATAGTTAGGTTAGGCACATGTTCTTTGGATGAATTGTATAATTTTTGTGCAGTAGAAAAACTATTTGGGTTAGATTGATCGTAATAAATACCCGACAAAACATTATCAATCTCCATTTTAATCAATAGAAATCCAGTTTAGCTTTTTCTGAATAGGTGATATTGTTGTATATAATTTGCTAATATTATTTAATTTTTCATTTAACTTTTTATTTTTAATCATATTGGTATCAACACCTGCCTTATCTAGTAAATCTATAAATTCTTTTTCATATTGTAATTGTCTAGAATCACCGTTTAAACTGGAAATGTAATCCATAACATTAACTTTATTATCAAAACTTTCATTAATATTCATGTACAAGTTTTCATTATATGCATTGATTTTAGCTAGTTTTAAAATTATTTTTAATATATCTGTATTTTGTTCTATGATTGTACCATAAGGGACCAATACCATTTTAGAAAATGCCATTATTTAATCAATGAGGCAATAATTGAAGCAATAGTTGGTATTATTATTGGCAAAAAGCCTCCAGACTGTTTGATTAGTTTCTTTTTTGTACCTTTATTATTACCCTTTTTAGATAATTGTTTAAATAATCTGTTGTACCTTTTAATCTGGTTCTTTTGTGTATTATTTAATTTGATTAAACCATGATTATAATTTATTGCAATTTCTTGAATAGCTTTATACATCCCGTCATCTGATAAGTCGAGTAACAGCTTACTTCTTAGTCTTGGGTTTTTTATTGAAGCCAATAGTTTAAGTTTTTCAAGATATTTTGTTATATGTTTAGACATTTTATTTTAATTTTTATATTTATATTAACTAATATTAATTATATTTAGGTATATAATATATAGGGCAAAAATTTCCATTGTTTTCTTCAGGAGTTAATCTTGAACTAATTCTAAAATCTTCAGGTGTATCCGGAGTAAGATCTAATCGTATATACCCGTAGGCAGCCTTTGTAGCATCAGTATAACTATCAATAAAGTAGTTCATATTTGATGGAAAGACTTGTCTAGCTAATGAGGTTACTTGAGTTTTATCACGAGGATTTTTCAGCAATATTATATAATGAGAGTTTAGGCTAATTGTTCGCATAGATTTCGAGTTGTAAAATAGATTTTGTATCAAGAAAAATACACTGATATTTAAATGGTGGCTTTTTTTTATGAATATATTTTCAAATTTGGGATCTTTGGTCATCTCATTGAGTAGGTCGTCAATCACAACGATGTCAGGCTTAGTATTATTAATTACGTCTTCTTTTGGTAAGCCTTCTACATAAGCTACGTTTATATAATTATTTATTTTAACGTCAATCAAGCTATGGAACTGTCCATAACACCATAGTATATTTACTTTAGTTTTATTTAAATTGGTAAACAGTAACTTGTAATTTTTTAATATTCGTCTCAATAACTGGGTTTTTCCTGAACCAGTCATCCCAACAACTAATGTATTACTTGGATGTTTGAATTGAGAGTTTTTTATATCAAAATCAATTTTATCTACAGATTGCATAGTTTGGATAATTGGAATAATTTAATACAGGTCCCTCAAAACGAGTGGTTATTATTACTATATAATTAATAGTAAATAAGACAGCCAAAGCTATAAGCAGGAGCAGAATGTAGTATAAGTTGTTGTTTTCCATATTTATTTTTCTTTTGTTTTAAATACACTTTCTATTATTACAATAAGGGTAATGGTTACTAATAGAGCCGGGTTGAATGTTACTTTCTATATCTTCTAGCATTTGCAATAACTTTATTATTAGTAATACAATTAAAATACATAACAAAAGTATACGCATATCTTCGTTTCTATCCATAGTTATATCGTAAATCAGATATATTTCTATTATTAATTTATTTTGAATAAATTATCCAATTATAATAGCTCTATAAGTTATAATAGTGTTAGTATAAATGAATCTATAATAAAATTTAATTGATTACACTTAATATTTGAATTAAAATGTAGGGAGTGACAAATAACAAAACGCTTGATATAATATTAAAAATAGTGGACATAATTTGAGACAAATAACATACGAAAGAGAGAGAGAGAGAGGGTCCAACGCCCAGTGACAGATAACTATCGCCTAAATTAAATAGCAATAGTCGCCCAAAAGTAGTTATCATTTCAAAGTACAGTTTCTATTTGTTTTACCCCACAGTTTGACTTAATTTGGTATTTTTATGTATTTGAATATATTAAATATTAGTTAGTTTTGACATTAATTATGTATAAATAGCAGTGATTTTATTATATAAGTAGGTAGTTTTTCTATTATATTTTGTGTCATTTTCTCTAAGTTTATAGATACTTACCGAACCTTTAATGTAATCTTTGATATGAAGTTTATTTTATTATTAAATATTTATATACAATAAACTAATTGTAATTTGGTTTAATTTTCGTGCGTTTGTGCGACTGTTTGGTACGATTGTGGTGTTTGTGGTGGTTGTGGATCCTGTGGTTCTAGTGTTGGTGGGTGGGTGTGTGTGGTCGACAAGAGTGTCGACAACTAGTGGACAGGTAATCCACTCGTAACCCGGCGCTAAGGGTAGCACCGGGAGGTCGGCGAGGGTCGACTGGGACACGACAGCATCGCACAGCCTAAGACCCTATTTTCCGGCATAGTAGCTGACAATCGAGCGATTCTGGAGGACAGGTCGAGTGGGAAAGGGATAACACCGTTAGAACGGACAGCACTTGGAGGACTGGTGGTGTTGAGCGAGCGGCACCGGGAGTGGACGCACCGACAATCCGAGGTTGGAGATTTACCTCAATAACGGTGGACCCGAAGTTGGGACCACAGGCAAGGGTCACAGTGGTTTGCCCGGTAGGACACTAATTGCCTATATTTAGTGGACCGGTGTGTTAACGACGGCCAACAGTGGGTGATGTGGGCTGAAAAGGGGGCCCAATATTAGGTTGATTATCGGCACCGGTAGGCACCGGTAGTTTGGAGTTCTATAGTTTAAATTATTATACAAACAATAGTATCAATAATATTTAAGTCAAATACGTATAGGTGAGCCATATGTACTATAGGGAGAGCAAGTGGGGGCGCAATGAGGCGTAAGTACTATAGGGAGAGCAAGTGGGGCGCAGGGATCGCAATGAGGCGTATGTACTATAGGGAGAGCAAGTGGGGGCGCAATGAGGGGTATGTACTATAGGGAGAGCAAGTGGGGGCGCAATGAGGCGTAAGTACTATAGGGAGAGCAAGTGGGGGGCGCAATGAGGCGTAAGTACTATAGGGAGATCAAGTGGGGTGCAAACAGGTATGATTATAAAGGAGGATGCCTGCGTGTCTATGGGATAATTAACCAGCTCGCCCGGTCAAATTTATTAGCTAATCTTGTAGAGGACATTAAAATATATAATATATGTAAAATTTAGCAACTTTCGTCGTAGAGTTTAGCCGCTAGGGGGATTTAAAGAAGTAGAAATCGATGTTAATTTTATTAAATTTCAACCGATTTTCACAAATTCTACATTATTTGCATCATTACTCAGGTTTATAAAGTTTTTGCATATACAATCGCATTCTCCGTTAAAATCTCTATTGAATTGATATATCACATNCTATTGAATTGATATATCACATGGGCATAATTCATTATGAAAATTGTCCCGATATAAGTGGTCACTGCAACCGAGCCCGAGGTCACAGGTCAATATAAATTAGATATTCAGACTCCTCGTCCAAAGTTATATAAGAATTGTTAATAATATCCGTTATAATAAAAAACCGTCTATACGACAAATATATTGGTTAAGGGGTATGCATCCTCCTTTACATTACAATATATATTTTTTTTTAAACAAAGGATTAATTAATTATTATTTGGAGATCATGATCATTTATCAAAGGGTTCATTACCACAATACGGCCTAAAATTTAGCTATATAAGCTGAGAGAATCTGTGGTAAAAGTATCAATAAATTTTTAAACTTTAAAAGCTTTAAAACTTTAAAATCTTGAAATGCCTAGAGGAAGACCGTGTAAAGTAAAAGTATTAAGGTAAGTTAAAATATTATTAACTATTTTAATTAATATATTGTTTTCTATCTTTTTCAGTGAACAGGTTATGTGCCCCGTATGCTTGGAATATGATGAGAAGGAGGAGATGAAAGTAATCGATTGCCCTGGGCACCATGTAATATGCTGTGCTTGCTACGTTGGGGATAATGCTCGGCAACGAACCCTTTATGCCGAATATAGTGTGGGGCCTGGCTACCGTATATGCCCTGTATGTCGGCAAAGAAGTGGCCCTGATATCCGACCTGTTGAGGATTGGATGTATGTGGTGGCGGAGGAGGGGGAGGAGGATCAACCAGATCCATTTGATTATTTGTGGACTCCCTAACCTAGCCTAACCTACCCTGTAATTTTTTATTTGAAAAAATAAAAATTGAATTTTGAAGGAATTTGGTTTGTTTATTTTCGGGGCCTGGGGTCAAGCCAGGTCACCCACTATATCAGGATCCTCCTACTGTTGTGGTTCCCATATATTATCCGATGAATTGTGTCCCAAATTATAGAAATCATTTCGACCCCAACTAAACACCAGTCCCTCAAATGTGATGGCAAATGCTTTTAATTTCGTGATTAGGATTGAAATTCACCCGAAATAGTGCCCCTTCTGTTATATCCTTGTATGGTCCACAACCTAACTGTCCGTATATATTATAACCCCATCCATAGACACAGCCATCACTCGTGAGTATCATTGTGTGATAATATCCACAACTTATTAGATAAATAGCCTTATTATCTATGCATTTGAGATCAAAAGGTTCCGGTTCTACATAGCCATCTCTACTGATGGGTGCGATACCCAACTGTCCCTTATTATTAAGACCCCAACCATAGAAACTATTGTGTTGAGTGAGGGCTAACACAAAATTGTATCCAATGAAGAATTGTGTGATATTCTTGTGACACAATCTGTCGATCACTTGGATTTCATTGACGTATAGATTGTGTCCCAAACCAAGAGATCCGTAATAATTAGAACCCAAACCGTAAACCATGTCATCATTTGTAATCAATAGTACATTATATCCTCTCCTGTCGTCGAAAATATGAAACAATTGAATCATATTTTCTTCACTTTTATGTCTATTTTCGTCGACAAGTGTTTCATTGTGTGAATCATTGGACTCGTGTTCCGTAGGCCTCATATCACTTGTATGTATGGATCGGCTATTACTGGACTCCACTCCCGATTGTTGTGGGCTTTTGTTTGCAGTATTTTTTGAACTCATATTTTACACACAATTAATAATTGATTATTATATTCCTATAATTAGTGAATTAATTGTTTTAGAAATTTAATTATACATAAAACACATTACAAACAAAGACACTATTCATTACAAATAATTTCATTGTAATAAGAAATAGTTATTTATGATATAATAATTGTCATGTTATTTTTTATATCAATAGATAAATTGTAATACTGTAACGTAATGTAAGTAATATACCATTACGTTTGAGTTTTTATACAATATTTAAAATACCTTTATTTATCTCATAATATAACACATAATGTTATTTCAGAAATATTATTCATAAATCCGTTCAATACTTATACACAAATGTTCACAAGTTTTCGACATATACTGCTTAATATTATTTAATAATAATACAGTAATAAATATTGCAATGCAATAATAATACAGTTGATAGGCTTAAAACTTATCTATTAAATAAATCAAACTTATAAGACATTTGTCGCCAAATAATATACATCTCATGAGAGGTAACAATATTTGAAAGTATAGTAATAAATGTATTAATAATCTCTTTTTCATACTAACATACCCTAAAAACATAACACTTTTAGCAATTTATGAAAGCCTGTCCCCTCGAGTGTTGGTTCAGGTATTATGATTGGGATATGAAAGATACGAAACTCATAACCTTATAATCAGTTTTATAATCAGTGAATGTTTGTCGAAATTCTGGCTGAAAGTAGGCGACTGTTTATAAAGCATTATATAAAGTTTTTTTTATAGATTTTTAACTATAATTTCTTACTCCTAAATATAAAGGTTTAACCAAAATGCTTTTAAATTTTGCTAAGTTAGAGTTCAACTAGAGCAATTAAAATTTTTTAGCAACATGGTTTCCCAACCAACATGTCTAGATGCACCATTTTAACAAGATACAAAGTAAATATTAATGTATGAGAATATTCGAGATTATGAATTCTCACCAAAACAATAAGAGATACCAAAGTTCTATTTTATATGATGCGCAAGGTCAAAATAAAAAAATAATTTCTGGATTTCTCGTAATTTTGCCTTATTGATTTTTTAAAATTGTTTATTTGTGAAATTTTGATAATTTGAAATTCATTATTTCAGCAACGACTAAATGGATCGGGGTGATCGCAACTGTGTTCGAATCGTCATTCAAAATACTACAAACTATTTGCTGGCATCGACCCTTATATCTAATATGCAGAATATTCTACGTTATTTTCGATTTACAGGTAAAGTTGTAAAACAATAAAACATGTGTAAAATAATCACATAGAGAAAATTTATTTATAATATAGAATATTTTGTGTATTAGATACAGGGTCGGTGCCAGAAAATAGTTTTTAGTATTTTTGAAAGACGATTCGAACATAGATGAGATCATCCGGTCTATGGAATAGTTGCTGAAAGTGCATATAGACATTGGTGGGGAAAGCCATGTTCCTAAATTGTTAATTGAAAATGTGTCAATTGTCTAACTGTTTATAAATAATTTGTTGTCCTCCCAATGTCCTCCTGACCTCAAGTTTGACAATTTGACCTCCATGGCTCTAAAAATAGGTGGCAGTCCTAATTATGGATTAAGTTTACAAAATAATAAAATAACATACTATTAACTGTTATATAGAAATAACCAAGACCAAAACAATACTTATAAAACTCATAGACAGTCAATGGAAACCAATCCAAACAGTAAAATGCGATCTCATGTCCACTAATAGCTCATTGAATGCCATTACCTTTAGT
Organism: Oppiella nova; assembly: GCA_905397405.1. Lineage (NCBI taxonomy): Eukaryota > Metazoa > Arthropoda > Arachnida > Sarcoptiformes > Oppiidae > Oppiella > Oppiella nova. Next base: position 24,396 of record CAJPVJ010000392.1, read on the forward strand.
CGTTGGCTAACATTACTTCTCAATCTAATCACACAAATATGCAGTAATGGTCTGGAAATATAAGCATGGTTAGTTAGTAGACCACTCATGTAGTGCAATGTGAATGACATAAACGAGTCCAATATTTTTCACGGTTTTTGTTCAGGGAGTAACCATTCACTAGTCTCGCGGATCTTGAGGATCGTGGGATTTGAGCCAGGTCTCGTCGATCGCGATGATCTTATCGAGAAAACCTCTTTCACGTTGATAACGAGCTAATAGTTTTCCTGCTATATTCCTACGTGATTGTTGTCTCTTAGTCAATTCATGAGGTATCCACCTAGACCTTAATTTCTTTGCCTTAATGTCTTTGAGCACGTTCATTAACCTAGAATGTGACATTTGTGTTTCATACATCAAGTCATCCGTTCATTCCCTCACTATCTAGAATGAATTGCCAAACCATTTCTTTATTTTCTTCACTTGTTACAACTGGCGTTCTTCCTGATTTGGGTAAATCGCTGACCTCTGTTCTCCTTCCTTGTTTGAACTCATCATACCAAAAGTATACTTGTGACATAGCTAAATAGGTTTGTGGGAGGGCAGTTTGTAATTGGGCAAAAACTATACTTGTTGCCGTATCCAACAATACATATATCTTTATAAAGGACCTCTGCTGTTCATGGGTGACACTATCCCGAAGTTGGTTCAAATTTGGTCCATTTGCAAAAGTGAGTGCCAACACAACACAAAGAAACGCAATTCTTATGATATTCATTGCGTGCACACTACTAACCCTTATGAACAGTTATCATACCTGATTATATAAACTTGAAAACAAATGAAGGACGACGTTATCTAATCTGTCCGGACATATCCTGGCGCATGTAATATATAATTGTTTAAATCTAGATATCAGATAAATGAACCAGTTTAAAAATGTTAAGTCACAACTTAAGAAATTATATTTTATAAACTAATTGTATTGTATATATACCTGTATTTGTTGTTATTTTGCTTGTACCTTTCAATAGCGTCAGCGTTAGCTGTTGTTTCGAAGTGAACTTGGTCATATTGGAGTAGCAATTAAAATATTGAACTAGAGTTCACTGTAGTATATCTTGGGGATAGTGGTTTGTTGACCCCCTTTATATAGCTTATAGATTACAAAATTTTTAATTTCATTTAATAATAAAACACAGTATTTAAGTAAAACACATCTGGTACAACTTATATATCAAAAAACAACTGCCACATAAATTAATATAACATAATTACATAAATTTAATTTTTAAAAATATTTAAATTAATTTCTTAATATAGTACTGTACTTGATAACTTTTAATATAGTGATGTATTTTGTTTATTCATATCAAGACAATTAAATGCGAGTAAAATACAAGTTTATTAAATGAATATAAGGTACAAACTTGTGCAATATTTTACCAAGTTAGAAATATTTTGAAAGTAATATAGATTGTAGTTTACAAAAATATATAATGACTATAATTAAATATTCGATATTTGAATGACACGAGTATTTAATAATTTGAAAACTTGATCAATAAAACCTGGAGTCTATTTATAATATATTTCAAGTATTAATAGAAAATTTTAAATAATTATAATTTTTGATACAATAAACATTGGTTTTAAATGCATTATATTTTGATTGTTTAGTAAAGTAGCTTGTGTGTAATTAACTAATTTATTAGTTTAATTCTCTAATAATATATCATTTAAATCAGACTCGACCAAGGAGTCAATCAAGGAGTCAAACTCTCACACGTTTTTAATATCCTTCAAATGTTTGGCTCACAAATATAGTACACATTAGTGTGAGTGAGAGATATAAAGTATTTCATAAAAATTACAAACTGTAATTTTTAAATTAAGTATTTGTTTTAGTGTTTATATGTTAAAACATTGACTAACTCATAGAAATCTATCCCATTAGTTTCTATTCGTTAAGTTCGTGAATATTTTTAAAACTATTTTTCTACTAAAAATCAATATAGAAATGTCTAGAAATCACACATTTACAGGTGACTGTCAATATAGTAAAAATAGTAATGATATTTCTGTTTGTAAAGTACTTTGTCTACTGATAATATATATGAAATAAATAAATTATGAGCCACATATTTTTTTAAAAAACATATTTTAGTTGTCACTGATTTAAATGATATAACTTTTGATATGAAAATCTTAATATTAGGTTGGAAACTAAGTACTGTCAAATTCATTATTTTGAAAACTACATTGATTAAAAATAATTTGAAAATATACTTTTTTCATATTTTCATTGTCTTT
>CAJPVJ010000393.1:0-26642 GCA_905397405.1 Oppiella nova
TGACCAAACGGATCCGTTCACTCGGGCGCCGCTGACCATGGATTTGGTCGTTCCCGACACTGAACTCAAGCAACGGATTAAGGCTTTCATCGATGAGAAGCTCAAAGCCAAGGAACAAACCAACAAATAGTTTAATTCATATACAGTTTAATATAAGTTTAATTAATATATAAATGTTATTCATTTTGTGTTGATTTCTATAAATTTGTTTTCAATTTTCAAGTTTTATAAATTATAATACTATTGAATGAGATATAAAGAGATACTTTTGCAAAACGAGAGCTTATTTAGAAATCTATGAAAGTCTTGATCTCTTGGATCTTCCTCTTTGTCCACTCGGGTTATCCTCAACAACGGTGTCATCGCTATCGCTGTCCACGTCTTCATCCCTATTGTCTGCTGTCGTACCGCTATTCATGTGTTCGGTGTCCGCGAATTGTTTGTGACAATTGGGACACTTGTTGTCCTGAATGTACTGCGAGTCCGAGCAGTGATAATGAAGTTTAGACGAACAGGACATGCAATCGAGTCCACGAACGCACAGGATTTTGCACCGGAGACAGTCCTTCACATCGAAGTGATCCCTAATATACACATTCATCTCGAGCAGAGACCGGACACCGATCGCAATGTTTCCGTCAGACAGCTCTTCGAACCATTTCTGATCCATCCATTTGTTCATCAGATTCTCTGCGGCACTCACTGTGAACTTGATCTCATCGTTGCGACCGATGTTCAACAGTTTGGTCGAAGTTATGGAAGTGTTGTCACTCTCCACGATAGCCGTCAACACTTTCTTGTAGTAAATCAACTCCTTTTGTGTCCAAATACTAGCCATTCTTGTGATATCATTGTCTGCGGTATTGATGAGCGCGTAGTGAATGGTTCCGTCGCTTTCATTGGGTCCGCGACTGATCTCAATATTATAGGGTCTGAGCTGTCGATTCACTTTTGCCACCATTTGGCCCATCATTTCGGCGCTCACTTCAGAGCCTTCCGGAAGATCTGCAAATGATGTCCAATCATACCATCCATGCATTCATTGGTCACACAATTGACACATTCATACCTCTTTGACATTTGCCAACCATTTGCTTGAATTTGTCTTCAGTCAGACATTGTCTCCACATAAGGGACTGAATGAGATAGTTCTCGGCAGTCATCACTGACCACCAATTGATCCGATGGTAACCACAGATATATCAATGGATTTAGTAATCAACTGATATTAGCGTCAAATCTAACAAATGCTACAATTTTTAGCGCCATTTGTTTGTGTCATTGACTGCTCGTATATAACGTGACATATATTGGAATATTTAAAATGAAAAGTTGCCTGGATCACTTAGAAATTAAACATAGAAATGAATATTAATACATAGAAACATCAAATTTGTCTTTAATTTAATCTCTATATTGATTGTCAAATACAATATGACATCACAATTAACTGAAAGCGAGTACAGATCTACTGGTGGTGCGACTGGATGTGGACCTGACAGATGTTTGTCTCGTGTGGCAGTAGTCCTCTTCGGGGACAGAATATGTGATTCAAAGAATAATTCGATAAATTGGTCACAAAAGACATATAAAAATCTACTGGTGGTGCGACTGGATGTGGACCTGACAGATGTTTGTCTCGTGTGGCAGTAGTCCTCTTCGGGGACAGAATATGTGATAGTTTCTTATTAAGCTATTTAACCAGTGTTTTCTGTATATTTACAGACTTATCGCCTTGTCTGCCGCGCTCTTTATGCACCCTAACAATACGCAGGCCTTATATGAGGGCTTGACTCCCAACTTATCAGTTTTAGTCCGCGCTCTGCAATAGACACCACTTTTAGAGACAATTCTGTGATCATAAGAATTAATATATTATAGACAATACCGAAGAGTATCTCTTTGAACCATGAGTTGATCCAATAAATGATTGTCTTTAGATTTATGCGATCCGTCTATAAGTAGTTGTAAGGCCTGTAAAGCACTGACAGCTTCTCTAAACTCTTCCGAATTAAAAGTTTCGATTTCTCTCTAAACATATTTAAAGTAAGAATTCATAACTCATTTAGTTTTAATTAGGGGGCAGTTCTCACCGTTATGGAGGTCAAGGTGTTATTATCGTGGGCAAGAGGTTGGCTTCAAGTCACATTACAGGCGGTTTAGTGACATCTAGACCAGAGGTTTCATCTCTTAACTCAACGGAAAGGTAGGCCAGTAGAGAAGCAACTGATAGACAGTTCCCTCCATATAAATGTTGCCCCTCTCCAGACTCGACACTTTGGTCCAGTTCTGACTATCACTCTCTTTGTCATAGTGTCTGAATGGTCTGACAAGTGGTCAACAATACAGTCAAATGGTTATCACTTCTAAGCCACAGAATATTCTTTTCTAACCTTCGCTTCAAATTAAAGAATTTAGGTTTTCCTGCCTTCACTATAATCACGTCAAACAATTGGTTCCAATCCTTTCCCATCATATATCTCATCCCACAATCACTATTAGTACCGGAATTATAGAAAATTATAAAATTTGATATCAAATAATTAGCAATAAATTTACACAAATTTGAAGGGACTGTTGGTAATCAAGAACATTTTCTTGTTATTTTCCTTAAGTCTATTGAGAAAAGTATTGAGAGAATTATTTTTCTCGAGATATTTCGGCATAAGATTGTCGTCAATCATCTTATGCATCACGCCTACTTATGAGACTTGTCGCAAGACCTGTATGTAATTCTAATATTAATTAAAGTTACTTGAGTAACAGACTCGTGTAGTAGGCAGTCATGGACACACAGTAACTTCTCATAAAGGCCTACCATACAGATGTTATTCTTAATGAAATATTCGGTCACATTGGACAGCAAACAGATCTCTGGGACACTGAACAGATCGTTCAGTTGTTTCATTGGTAATTGCTTTCCATATTAATTAGTTGAATATAAAAAGTATTCAATTTATTAATAATCTTATCTTTTACAATTAATCATCACATACCTCACCACCAGCTTTAGATCTGATTAGCTTTTGTGGCACATAATTGCCTATTTATAACACATATGAGATCATAATTATCATATACAATAAAATTATTCTAAACAACGGTATTTATAATTACAATCATTAGAAATGCAAACCATTATATAGATTAAGAACTTCGTTGTCATCGATAGGTGTGAGCCCTCTGTAAACACTTCCCAATTGGATTTGATGGAAGGAATCTATTTTCATTAATAGTCCCTACACGGATGAATACTCTGAACAGCGTTCTGGACATACATTAAGATTATAATTAATTTCAATGAACTCATTGTCTGAGCACATCATCCGTCAGTACCTGTGTGTCATTGAAGAGTATTTCCGGATGGTATGGGATGTTATTCTTAATGAAATATTCGGTCACATTGGACAGCAAACAGATCTCTGGGACACTGAACAGATCGTTCAGTTGTTTCATTGGTAATTGCTTTCCATATTAATTATTTGGATTAAAAAAGTATTCAATTTACTAATAATCTTATCTTTTACAAGTAATCATCACATACCTCACCACCAGCTTTAGATCTAATTAGCTTTTGTGGCACATAATTGCCTATTTATAACACATATGAGATAATAATTATCATATACAATAAAATTATTATAAACAACGGTATTTATAATTGCAATCATTAGAAATGCAAACCATTATATAGATTAAGAACTTCGTTGTCATCGATAGGTGTGAGCCCTCTGTAAACACTTCCCAATTGGATTTGATGGAAGGAATCTATTTTCATTAATAGTCCCTACATTTCATACAGTCATTCATTCAAATTAACTTATTTTAACTAATCATCAAATTCATGGATCAGACATACATTCTCGATGTCGAAATGCAATCCTCTAATCGCGAAGTCTGGGATGTAATCGAGTTTCAGAATATCTTTCGGATACTACAGTAAGTGTCATACAATTCAACAGAAGTTAGTTAACCATTGAATACATTACGGACAGTATGTATGGACTGACTTTGTACTTATCGATCAACACTTTTCGGCCCAAATCATAGATCAAATACATAAGAGATTCCTTATAGACAGCGAGAGTGTAGTCGTAATCGAAACCATAGACCTCGATGTCCGACAAATCGAGTTCATTGTTGGCGAAGACAAAGTGTGGCTCAACAGAGCTGGCCGTATGAACCACTGGAGGACATACATCACCACTTCATCAACAGTTGATAACAATCTCTTTAGACATACCGTTAAACTGAGTCTTATATCTGTCCGACAGATCCGATAGCTTTATGTTCGAAGAATTCCTTCGAAGAATACTTTTCAATACATTTTTAGTGAAGTTCTTCTCATTTGAGAGTAAATTATATTTCAATTGATTTGCTATTAAAGGCCGTAAGGCATGAGATCTGCCATAAAAAGCCATTAATTTAACAATTATTTACCGATTATTTTGTTATAACTATTATTCAAATAAATGCTGCTTGCTAATAAATACTGTGTTCAGTTCTAATAGGAATAAATAATAATAATATAAATAAATATAATTAAATAACCTATTTATAAATAGCCTAATCATATGACTAATAGAAACGCATAATATTATTCATAGCAAAATAACTTTAAATAATACTGTTCCTGATGCTAATTAAACACATTTTGGTGGTAATTATTCACAATTGCATCAGACATTGAATCACAGAAATATTGGTTTCAAAAAACGCATAATATTATTCATAGCAAAATAACTTTAAATAATACTGTTCCTGATGCTAATTAAACACATTTTGGTGGTAATTATTGACAATTGCATCAGACATTGAATCACAGAAATATTGGTTTCAAAACCTTCAAAATCTTGAGATCTATGCGCATAACCTATGCGTACAACACATCCAATCACTTCATGTAAAAAGTTATCAAATTTCAAATGAGTTTTAATTATTTTATAACAAATAAAGCATACGATTAAAGCATACAATTTGTATAATTTTAGTGATTTAAACAGATAATAATAAATTCAAATAAAAAACGATAAACTAATGGATAGTTTGTCTTAAAATGGTCTGAACTTCCTCTGAGACTTCATTAAAGCGATTCTCTTCTTGTCGTCTTCGAAACGGTTCCTTAAATTCATTAAATAATTAATTTTACTCTCTTTTTGTTGAAATGAGTAAAAGTTTTGCAAATCGTTGGACGACTTCTTCAGCAGTTTGTTCTGCTTTTCAATGATCTTCTGGTCGTTGGCGTAATTGTTAGGCAAATGTCTTTTGTTTGAATGTCTGTTCACTTGAACCCAACCGTCTTCGTCGGCCACCCCTTCACTCTCTTTGGCTTTCAGTCTCTCGTCTTCCACTCGTTTGTCATATTCTGTCATAAAATCGTTGATCTCTTCGTGTAATTCATTTGAATCAACGATCGATTGGTTATATTTTTGTTTCATTGCTTTCAAACCAATTAAGTGTTGGTCTGAATCCGGTTTAAGAGTCAACACATCCGACGATTCACTCAATTTGAGAGCCTTTTGAAGAGCGGATTGAGTGCCGAAGACAACGAAACAAACTTTATATCCATTCATGTCTTCAGTGGTTGAGAAATGTTTGCTTTTCTTCACTCCATAGACATTAGTGAGACTTATCTTAGAGTTAAACAATACGTCCGATATTTTACCACAACTGCCGAACAGATGTCTTATACACAACTGATCCACAAATGGGGGGACATTGAGGACAAGCAAAGTGTTGGCCAACGCTTTCGTTTGCATCGTTTGCTTCACTTTATGCTGTTTTAGGAACAGATGTCTTGTGACTGAACTGTCACTCGAGTACTTCACGTTCAACACCACAAACCCATCGACAATCTTCTGGTCACTCATTGTGTGAAAAGTTTATAAAAAGACAAATCAATTGATTCATCAATTCATTTATAAATTGCATTCAATTTACAAATCAAATGAATGGCAAAACATGTGTTCATTTGCACAGAGTTTGCCGTAAATAACGTCTCAATGAATGCATTTGTGTTGAACTCGACGTCTGTTTGGTTTGCGTTTGTTTTGACGACTGTTTGACAAACACTTCACTCAATGAATGAACAAATGATTTGTGTTTCGGTTTGACATTGAATTGAGTGAACAGACAGTGATATACAGACAGCGAGACAGTTGTGGACCGATTGGCGTATAAGATGGTGAACATCGGCTTAATAACGGGCGGGGGTGTCATCATAGGAGGGGTCGTCGTTCTGCTCACTCTTCTCTATCAGGAATACCAGAGGAATCAGAGATCAGCTCAAAGACAGTCATATGAGGCGCGACCCGAAGGATCCAAAGTGAGAGCACCGCCACAACCGGCCAATGAGTGCACGATATGTCGCGACGACATCTCCGCGCCCTTAGAGATCCTCCCCTGCGGTCACCTCTTCCACAAGAAGTGTATCAAACAATGGCTGTCACTGCGGATGATATGTCCCGTCTGTAGGGCTCGTATTGCCGACGACTTGGCCCTCGAGTACAGCCGACGACTCGGCCTTTGATTCAATGGATTTGTACACTAAATGTGATAATTATTTCTCTCAATTCACCGCTTATTGTGACTCTCATTGGCATTCATTCAACACTTTAAAGTCATTTAAAGTCTAAATAATTGTAATCACGAAACATATGTCACAAATCAGTTGATTTGTTTCATCTCATAGTGTCTGTATCGACACGATTAGAGTTTATATGAATAGTAAATGACTTTTATATTACCATAAGTTATATTTACAGCTATAATCCCAAACACTGTTATGCAATTTTAGTGATTTTTAAACTCATTTTAAGATTTTATATTATTATTACCTGCTAATTAACATTAGATTTAATGGCAAATCCGATACACAGTATCCAATTGTATGAAAAGTTTAATACTAATAATAAAAAGCAATAAAATATCCAATTAATGGGTGAATGACTTGGATTTATTATAAAACATACAATTTGTTCATTGAATGCAATATACTGTACTGTATTTGTGAACTAACTTTTGGCAAACAATCGATGTTTAAGAGATAAAAAGACATTAAAAATAGATTTCGAGTCCACCGTTCAGTCGACCACTACTCTGGAGTCGTGGAGATTATTGTTCGCCATTCGTCTTAAACGCATGAGTGGTGTGTCTGAGAGTCTTCTGGAGGACGTGAGCGTCGGCCGGCTCTATCCTCTTGTAGTAATGCTCTTTGGTTTCGACGATCTCGAAGCCGAACCTCTTGTAGAAGTCAATGGCGCCCTCATTGTTCACCTGCACGTGCAGGAAGATGCTGTCCAGAGAGCCGTCCCTCTCGACAATGGACAACACGTGCTCAACCATCTTAGACCCGATGCCCAGTCGTCTGTATGGCGCCAAACAGCCCAAAGTCATGATATAAAGGCGTCGACTGTTCTCCGAGGTGTCGATCCGACAGCAAACGGCGCCCACGACTATGTCGTTGTAATACGCTTTGAAGGATTACATGACACCATTAGATGAGACAATCAATGGTAACTCAAGAGTAGCATTAGAATAGATACCGAGTTTAGCCAACTCTCCGGCCTCTAAGACATCCTTATAAAACTTGTCGTTATAACTGACGGGAAATATCACTTGATTTAGACGCCGAAGAAGTTTAATATTATGCGGAGTCACGTCTCCTAGCTCTATGCGTCCAACCCTTCACAAGACAATCAACACATTAGGTATGGCTATGAATGGTATGGCTTGTGATGGCTATGAATGGCTGATCACTCACTTGATCTTATTGACCCTGGTCCTAAACCGCATCTCGTTGTGGTCCTCTTTAATGAAAGTCTCGTTGTTCTGAATGTCCACAAGAGTTGATGCGTTGGTTACGGCCATATCTGCCACCGATTTATGGATAATCACTCAATGGATCAATAGATGAGTGATTCACTCAAAGCAGGCCTCACTATGAGATGCATTGCAAAGCATTTGCGCATAAATTCATGCAAATTGTGCCCACATTTCAACACAAATGATGTCTGCATGAAGTGAATCAGTGGTGGAGTGAGTGGTGAACACGTGTGCACTCGATGTCAACAAACAGTGATTGTCTTGTTTTGACACTTGAGTACTGAATCAGTTGTCATCAGATATGGCCGACGACAAGACCAAAAAGACGTTGAGTTCTATTCCTCTCCTTAAGACAAAGTCCGGTCCACGAGATAAGGACTTATGGCCACAAAGACTCAAAGAGGAATACCAGTCGTTGATTCAGGTTTGACACACTTCTGAGTCATTTGACTGATCCAGTGATTCATGGATTACATCTATTTTGTACGAACAGTATGTCCAGCAAAACAAGGATAATGACAACGACTGGTTCCGTCTGGAGTCCAACAAAGACGGCACCAAATGGTTCGGGAAGTGTTGGTTCATCCATGAGCTCATCAAATATGAGTTCGACCTCGAGTTCGATGTAACCATCAGTTGAACACTTTTATCGACAATTAATTGTATGAAATGAATGCATAGATTCCGGTGACATATCCGACGACAGCGCCTGAGATAGCGATTCCCGAATTGGACGGCAAGACCGCGAAGATGTATAGGGGAGGGAAGATCTGTACATCCGATCACTTCAAGCCNTCGACAATTAATTGTATGAAATGAATGCATAGATTCCGGTGACATATCCGACGACAGCGCCTGAGATAGCGATTCCCGAATTGGACGGCAAGACCGCGAAGATGTATAGGGGAGGGAAGATCTGTACATCCGATCACTTCAAGCCATTGTGGGCCAGAAATGTACCCAAATTCGGGATCTCTCACGCCATGGCCCTCGGGGTAAGCCATTGACACTGTGTTTACATGCGATTAATGTGTCATCTGTTGGACAGTTGGGTCCGTGGCTGGCCGTCGAGGTGCCCGACCTCATCGCTCGTGGTATCGTCAAAGAGAAGCAAAACCAATGACAAGTTTTTCGGTTAATTTGTTTAAATAATTTTTAATTGAAATGTTTTTGTTGTAAATTATTGTTCACATAATTATATGCACTTTTGAGGTATGTTTTGGCTCTTTGTGGTCCCAACAGTTCCAATGTCTCGCCAATTGGTGAGCCTTTCTATAAATGTATTAAAAATAAAAATTAATTTTATATTTAATAATTATTATTCCAGTATTTAAAGTACTTCTAGATTTGTTAAACAAAGTCTTAAAATCTTCATAAATTTCTTGAATCCAATTAAATTTGAATGCTTTTCACTGTATAGCTTTCTAATGACTTGATAAATATCTTTGGAATTGACTTCATTTTCCTCTAGACTTTCCAATAAATCTATCATTGAATTCAATACACTTTCTAATAGAAAAGATAGCATTAGTTGAAACATTAATTCATTATAAGATTCTTACCAAATTCCTCATGAGTTGCAATATCACTGACTTTCCACTTAAAATCAGGAACTTTCCATAAATATATGAATTCTTCGTTCAAAAGTTCTTTTAAAGTAAAAATTCGTTCCTTGAATACACAAAATAGTTATTAATTTGCATTAAAAATTATTAAAAATATAATGACTATTACTTTACTCCAAGTGATTAAAAATTTGAGGTAATCATTGTCTAAATTTAATTCACGAGTTGAACCAAATTTACTTATTAACAGAGTTTTCAATTCTTCAATTAATTTATTTTCAAATCCATTATTAAAATACCAGTAAATAGAGAAGCGATTATAGAGCCGAAGTTTGTCGGTCTCTATTTTGCCATTACTTGTGTTCACTTTTGTTAAATCAAATAATTTGGTTAACTCTTGGAGGCCATCGATTCTGTCTTCGAGTCGATGTGGAAACCCTGAGCCGATTGTCGTCAAGTAGTTTATAATAGTCTCCGAATAATACCCGTTATCTCTATAGTAATCAATTCTGATGTCATTTTGACGTTTAGATAGTTTAGAGCCGTCTGTATTCATAATGAGAGGCAAATGAGCGAACTTAGGGGCAGTCCATCCAAACGCCTCGTAAAGCATTATATGCTTCGGTGTCGAGACCTGCCATTCGGCGCCCCTTAAGACATGAGATATTTTCATGTAGTGGTCGTCGACTACATTCGCAAAATGATAGGTCGGAAAGCCATCGCTTTTAAAGATGACTGGATCTGACTCTATGGCAGACAAGTCAAAGGAAAGCCGACCAAACACTATGTCATCGAAACCAATTGGACCCGATTTGAGCTTAAGACGAATCGCAAACTTTTCTCCGTTCGCCAACTTTTCGTCGATTTCTCGTTGAGATAAATGTCGGCACCGATTGTCATATTTAGGAATCTCTCGGTTCTTCAGCTTCTCTTTCCTCAGCAAATCTAATCGCATGTCTGAACAGAAGCACCGGTAGGCCATTGGTGTGGACAACAGTTCAGTCACTTTCTCTCTGTAGAGATCTATTCGTTGGGACTGAACACAGGTTTCAAGTTATATAAACTTATCAACACTTCATTGACTACATGTCCACAAACCTGGACATACGGGCCATACTGTCCACCAGTGGTGGGGCCCTCATCTGGTATGAGTCCCGTCCACTGCAACATATCTTCGAGGTTTCGTTGAGAGCCGGGAACTACCCTTTCCTGACACATCAAAAAGCAATCATTCATTTGACAGTTACTGTTACGCTGGCAATGAGTGCTTGTATTACTTGATCCGTGTCCTCAATGCGAAGAACGAAGGATCCGTTGTGTTGTTTGGCATACAAGTAGTTATAGAGAGCCGTCCGAAGGCCTCCCAAATGGATGAACCCCGTGGGCGACGGCCCGAACCGCACCCGCACTCCACTCGACTCCCGCCGTAAACTCATTGCCAAACATTGTCTCAAATGTTTGGTCAGTAAACGAGTGGGTCTTAAGCGACACAAAGACATCTCATTGGAGTTAAGGCACTGTTTCAGTGATTATAATCACTAATCAATTACTTTTCAGCAATTATTTACAATTAATTTGATATTTTCTGTGAGTTTGTAATTACAAGCATTGCATCAGTTTTGCTCATATATTATGTCCACAATATGTGCCTTACTTTTAGGCCTAAAGTAGTGCTTAATTTGAGGCATTTATTAGACATTATTGTTGAACGCAATGAGTGTTTGTTTGTATTATTTTTGGCGCAAAACAAATGCAAAACATTTGTTGATTTGATTTGAAGTGTATTTCAATTAATTGTCATTTAAATGCAATTCATTTAGATTTGAGTTATGAATAAATTTGACGAAAAACTCATTGAATGGTCGGAACAGGAGTTGAATGTCAAGAACTGCTCCAAAGAGTCGCTTAAGTAAGTCATGTCTGAAGATAATTGCATTGATTTGACAAATGGTTTACTAATTATTGGTTTTGTTGTCAATTGAAGTGTTTTGCGGACAAAGAATGGACCGATTCTTAAGAAGTTATTGTCTTTTATGTCACAAACAGTTAAATCCAAAGAGTATTGCATTTCACCCATAGTTTGCATTTCAATGACTAATCATTTGTGTCTTAATTGCAAGAAATGGTGAATCAGTGAAACGGTTTTGCGATTCAATTAAATCTAAGGATAATATCAAAGCCATCGAAGAAGAGATCAAAGACATTGAGTCCAACACGAGTCGGATTCGCAACCAATTGATTGTCGAAGAGTTCCGACGAAAGAGCCGTCAAATCAAAGATGATTTCAATGAAAACAAAGTGTTTGTTTCAACACTTCTTTTGGATGTCTTGGAAGTGATTTCGGCGAAGAATAAACTCTGCACTCAATTGAAGCCTAACTTATCCTCAATAAGTGATATCATTGGATGCTATGAGAGACTGATGACACCATTGGATGTCTTGGATTTAGAGAACTGTTTGCCATTTACTGATGAAACAGAAAACTATAGTAAAAATAGTGACAATATTTTGGACCAAATCGTGAGTTCTTTGATATGCAATCACTTCTCGGTTTTAATGGTTTTGTTTGATTTTCAGATCCAATCCAAAGAAAGCATTGAATACATGGCCTATGAATTGAATGACATGAAGGCCACGAAACCAATTAGTATTAGCTATGATTTGGAACTCCTGTCCAAATCGTTGACACAATCGGTGCCAAACATCGAGGATATGTCACAAAAGAAATTTGTATTTATTTTTTGTAATTTTAGTTTCAGATTAATATTTATGTATTTGTTTTATAAATCAGGAAAAGGAGGCGAAAAACGCGGCAATCGCTGCCAAATTGATTTCAGTCCAGAATTTGATTAAAACATATCAAACAAAACGATCAGAAAAATTGGCCAAAAATAAGGATAAAATCGAAAAAGTGATCCATTCTTGCGATGAATTCATTCAACAAAACGTTTAAAATGCTGTACAAAATGACATGAATTTTAATAAAAACGCCAAATATTTTCTAATTTCTACGAATTACCTGAGAATTTCTGAATTCATTGTATAAATTGAATAACAAATGTAATGAAGCAATCTTAGATGAGTGCACCGGTATGTCCAATAAAGCTACAGGGGTTCGGATATTAATTTTAAAGAAATTTATATTTCAATTATTCTCACCACAAATAATAGTAATGTATTCTTCGAGACTACAGTCGAGGTCAGGTGTTGGTAATGAGTGAACATTGAGAGCACTTTCAAACTCTTCACTCCACTCTTGCATCAGATGCTCGACATCTGGAAGTCTATGGCTATGGAGTAGAGTCACAGATGTCGAAGAACTTGCAGTCGTTTCGTGCAAATGTCTTATATTATCAATCCATGAGTCTATGTCTCGATTAGAGTTCGCAGTCTTGACAGCAGTTTCCGACTCCTCTATGATTTTAATGTCCTTTGAAATTGCCTTTAGTTTAAGACTAAGAAGTGTTGGATCCGATTGTAATTTGGCATTCGGTTCGTCCAAAACAGTCAAACCCAATGTGTCTTCTTTATTATCGGGTCTCTTAACCTGTTTTTAAATAACAATTGTTTCAGAGCTTAAAATATTCTGTCATTTGAAACAGACTTTAATGAAGGCATCGATGTCTCCGACGGCAGGAATAAAGTCAGGGATAAAGGGAATGAGTTTAGTCTCCAATTCAATCATTTGTGGCGAATAACAGGTTATATAACTGAAGAGATTCTTCATTTCACTCGACACCTGAAGGGATTCATATTCCGATGGATCGTATGCTCTGTTTAATCAATATATGAGAGTATCTTGATATAGAAAAATCAATATAAGGTTTTTCTAACGTTTTAATTAAACAACAAAACACTTACCCCTCGAACGCAACCCTTTCCTCTTCTTCCTCCTCATCTTCTTCTCCGTCTTCAGAAGTGTTAACCTTTTCTTTTGTCACAATTTTCTCGATTTCTTTATCCATTCGTTTCATTTGACGTTTCGTTTTTGAAATTAAAAAATTCAACTAATTTTTAGATATTAATCTTCTTCTCCGTCTTCAGAAGTGTTAACCTTTTCTTTTGTCACAATTTTCTCGATTTCTTTATCCATTCGTTTCATTTGACGTTTCGTTTTTGAAATTAAAAAATTCAACTAATTTTTAGATATTCTAAATCTATAGAAACTATATTTTATTATAAGTCTAATATAATAGTAGACAAAACGATCGATTCTGTCATCTCTATGGAGATCTCAACAAAATATTCAAAACAAAACCGGTATTAATAAACTTTTACAAATGTTTTAATGCACTTAAAAAGTTTGTAAAAGTTTTACAAAAAAATTTACATAGTTTCAAAGTCTTTATTATTTAGTTTAACATTTTATATAATTATAATAAGTTTATCTTTTTGTTAATTAAATATTTAATTGTTTTAGAAAAAAGTTTTTAAGTTACCATTCTACATTTAATAAATACAAAAACATGATTTATAAAATTTTATAGTAATTCAGTATTGTATTCATTAATAATAAATATAAGATGATTTTAATTTCAAATTTAACATAAATTTTCATTGAATGCCAAACATATGAACCAAAACTTCAAAACAAAGAATATTCTGAAAAAGTAAAGGAATCGACAGAATGTAAGCACTTATGGAGTGAGTCGTGCCCTCTGTGTGTGAATGGAGACAAACATTGAGTTATTGTTTGTTTGTGTGAACGAGTGGTCTGTCTGTCGACTGGTTTCGTGCGATTCAATGCAATCAATGACTCAATGATTGGATTCGCGTTGAGTTGGACTCAATCGATGCACAACTCATGTAATGTCTGTCTCTTTGATTGCATTAAGACTTGAATTACACTCCGATTACGGCATCAGTACTGACATCACATTCAAAGGTATCATTCAATGCATTCATTCAAACAATTAACACATCTTTTGATTCAACAAAAGCCTCGAAATTCACGAATAAGTCGATGACTGAAACGAATGTGAGTTCTTCGGCAAAAGTGGTGAACGCTGTGGAAGAAGCCACTCATGAGTCGACTGAAGAGCAGTCATCGGTAACCCAAACGCAAACTCAGAGCCAAAAGCCTAAACACCGCGGATGTCGTGAATTACATGACATCACAATCGAGTCCTACATGAATACGACAAATGAGTCGAAAATGATGTCCAGACAGACGTCCGTAAAGTCGACCTCAAGTAAAGAGTCGACACCAGAGCTGTCGACCGATGGCCAGAGTGTGGGCGCCATCGGGTCGACGGCCACCGCAATCGCCGACCGCAAGGCTATCGGATCGATGGCATCACTGAATCAGATCCAGTTCTATAGCGGCAACCATTTGGTGGAAGTGACGAAAGGTGTCCTCCATTTGTATAAAGAGAACAAATTGACGCCTTTTGGCGAAGAGTCCGAAAGGAGTGAAATGGTGTGCATTCTGTCGGTTCCCGCGGCGATGACTATACACGACGTCTTGCAGTTCACGGCAGCCGTCAATCAGGACATCAAACACATCCGTATAATCCGCGACAATAAACCGAATCAATACATGGTTTTAATCAAATTCTCGAACCAAAGAAGTGCCGACGAGTTCTACAAAGCCTTCAACGGAATCCCATTCAACTCCATTGAACCCGATGTCTGTCATCTGGTGTTTGTGGCCAACATCGAGACCATCAAAGAGTCTGAAGAATCTTCATTGCCGTTGAGTGGGTTCACAGAACTGCCCACTTGTCCCGTATGTCTCGAACGGATGGATGAGTCGGTTGAGGGGATTCTCACCATTTTATGCAACCATTCCTTTCACGGCGGATGTCTAGACAAGTGGGGAGACAGCAGTTGTCCCGTTTGTCGCTACTGTCAGACGCCTGAACTGATTCCCGACAACCGGTGCTTTGAGTGCGGGTCACAGGCCTCACAACAGGACACGCTTTGGATTTGTTTGATTTGTGGTCACATCGGGTGCGGGCGTTATAATGAGGGCCACGCATACAAACACTACTCGGAGACACAGCACACGTATGCCATGCAATTGGGCTCTAATAACAGGGTTTGGGACTATGCGGGCGACAACTATGTGCACCGTTTGCTCCAAAATAAAGACGGAAAACCCGTGGAAGTGGAGTGCAATCAGGCCAACAGTGACGAGAAGATCGATTCCGTGCAACTCGAGTACACTTACCTCTTAACCAATCAATTGGAAGCGCAAAGACATTACTTCGAGGAGGCGTTGGCTCGCATCGAGTCTGACGCTCACCACCAGATCGATGAAGTGATCGACAAAAACAAGATTATAGTCGAAGAACGCGACGAATTGAAGACCAATTTAGCGGTCATTACGAAAGAGAAGCAAAGTTTGGACAGAAAAGTGAATACTTTGTCCACAAAATTGAATAAAATTCAGAGCGAACTCAAAGAGGAGAGAGAATTGAATGCATGTCTGCGAGAGAACCAAATGGGATGGCAGTCAAAGATCACTGAAACTGAAGTTCAACTCAAAGAACTGAAAACAGTTAAAGACAAAGAAGTGACTGAATTACAAGAACAGGTCCGCGATTTGATGTTCTTTTTGGAGACTCAGGAGAAGTTGAAGTCAGTGTCAGATGAGGCCAGGGATGAGATCGCGAGCGGACATATCGTTGTGCAGCAAAACGAGAGCGCCGGCACTTCTTCGCGGCCTAAATCTAAAGTCAAAAAGCGTTGATTTATATTGTATTCAAAATTATGTTGATTTGAGTCTATGTTTGTAAATATTTATAAAAATAAATGTTATTATTTGTTAAATAATTTATAAAATTTGCAACAATAATCAAAATAAACAAAATGTCTCATAAATTATTACTTTTATATTTAACTGATCTTATTATCGCTAAAAACCGAAATTAAAAACTCTTGAAAATAATCTCTAAATTAATACTGAATATAACATTCATTAATCGTTTGGTTTCAAAAGTCTCTTCGATGGCGGCCTTCGGTTCCGTTTAGAGCCGAGTATTGCTCTCTGTTTGAGGCCGTCGTTGACCAGAATAGGCGGTGACTTGTCTTCGTCTTCATCTTCTGCTTTGTTAACAATTGGTTCGACTGTTGTCTTCTTAATGACGACAGCCGTGAAGAGGTCGTTGTCCTCTTCGTCATCGAACACAGACGAAGACTCAACGACTGGTTTCTCTTTCTTTGTGACATTATTTTTCTCCAAAACGTTTGAATTATTCTCCACTACTTTGTTAAGCGATTCAATGAAACTTTTATTCTGTTTATTAGCGACCGATTCAGTGACTGTCTTCTTCTTACTGACGGCACCCCTGAACAGGTCATCCACATCTTCATCATCGTTGTCCTCGTCATCGAAAAGTGATTTTACAGTCTTTTTGACATCACTTACACTCTTATTTGAAACGTTAGGACTCTTTTCCTTTTTAATAGTGGAATCAATTGATGTCTTCTTACTATTCTTATTAATAGCAGCACTGAAGAGGTCGTCGTCGTCCTCGTCATCAAAAATAGATGGTTTCACAGAAGGCTTCACTTTAACATCATTTTGTTTAGCACTAGTTTGTTGGGGAATATTTGAATTCTGTGTCCTAACACTCGGTTTAATAGTTGGCGCTCTCGTGACGGCACCAAAGAAGAGATCGTCATTATCTTCATCACTGAAGAGCGGTTTGTTCTCAACGATTGGTTTTTCAGTTTTTGTGACACTATTTTTAACAATATTTGTAGGTTTGCCCTCAGGAACTATAGGATCTATAGTTTTCTTAGGATCAATGACATTGACAAAGAGGTCGTCAACATCTTCATCGTCGTTGTCATCGTCAGAAAAAAGAGATTTTTTGTCGACAATTGGATTTTCAGTTCTTTTAACACTAATGTCTTCAAATATATTTGAATTTTCACTTTCTTTATCCATAAATTCAGTGCTTTTCTTATTGATGGCACTCTTGAAGAGGTCGTCCACGTCTTCTTCACCATTGTCTTCGTCGGTGTCATTGTTTTGGTTGTGATCACCGAAAAGGGATATTTGAGTTCTCTTTTTAATAACTGGTTTTTCCGTTTTTATAGGACTGTTATCACCAAAATTTTCGGCATTTTCTTCATTATTGACTATGGATTCAATGGTTGTCTTCTTAGAAATGGCACTAAAGAGGTCGTCCACGTCTTCCTCGCTGTCGTCGTCACTAAATAGAGACTTCTTTTCAATAACTGGTCTCTCTTTTGGCGAATCATTCTTTTCCGAGAAAACAATCGGTTTTTCTTTTTCTTTAGTAACTATCGACTCAATAGTTGTCTTCTTATTGTTGGCACCAATGAAGAGATCGTCGATGTCTTCGTCATCGAAAAGAGGTTTTCTCTCATCAGTTGGTCTCTCACTTGATTTGTCACTGTTTTCATTAAAAATATCTGAGAGTTTGCTTTCTTTGTTTTCGATGACTAACGACGAGGATATTGATGACGCAATGGATGTCTTCTTACTAATGGCTCCGATGAAGAGATCGTCCGCGTCTTCGTCTTCATTGTCATCGTCAGAGAAAAGCGATTTTTCAATAGATTTTTCAACCCTTTTTGAACTACTTTTGCCAAAAATGTCTGAATTGTCGTTCTCTTCATTGACGGTTTCAACGACTGTCCTATCAATGGCACCAATGAATAGGTCGTCCATATCTTCGTCGTCGCTATCATCAGAAAATAGAGATCTCTTCTCAACGACAGGTTTCTTATTATTAATGACTTTCTTCTTATCAAAAATGTCAGAATTCTTCGCTTTACTGACTATGGACTCAATCTTTGCATTCTTACGGTTGGTATCACTGAATAAGTCGTCGTCTTCATCAGCAAAAAGACTGGAATTATTTGTGTCCACTCTTTCCAACGAAGCGTTTGATAAAACTTTATTTAATTTATCACTAATTTTCGGTTTGTCTGGCTTTCGGCCAAACAGTGAGCTGTCATTCGTTTGTTCGCCAAACAGATCATCAAAACTGGACTTTTGTTTGCTTTGAATTTTGGGTTTACTTTTGTTGACTTTGAAGATTGAGTCGCTTTCGTCACTACTCTCCGAATCCATAGGAATCGGTGAATGAATTTGCTTTTGATTCACAAACACATCGGCCGTTGTTTTCTCTTCAGAAGTGATGGACTGTTCCTCATTTGTTCGCACCGTCTGTTTGTATGGATTCTTGGCTGAGATGACGGCCGACAACTCGTCTTGAAATGAAGTGATGGCTCTTTTGGGTTCAATCACATTATCTTTAGATATAATCAGATCTTCATTGGCCTCTTGAGCGGCAAACGTCTCGGCATCGCTTTCATCACTAGATATTAATCTCTCATTATTTACCACACTTTGAGGAATAGGAGGAATAGATCCGAAAATATCTTTCGAGTCGTCGTCACTATCACTCAAATTGTCGTCAAAAATATTTTTCTGTGGAATAGTTTTCTGGACCTCAAAAGTGTCCAAATCTGAGGCAACACTTAAGCTGTCGTTTTCATTAGTCTGAAGATCAATAGCTGGGGTGTCGTCCACACGACTCAGTCCGACACAGTTATCACTAATGAAGTCTTCGCTTCCGATGATATACGGCAGAAGTCTTTGCGAGTATTCATCTCTGGACGCGTGTGAGAGGAGTCCTCCGACTATTTGGTCGTTTTCATCGTCCGAATCGTTTTGTGGCACTTGTTTTGAGTCACAATCAAACCGTTGGCTCAAGAAATCCATTCCGATATTTAATGCACTTTTGATTTTCGGTAAAATATCCTCTTCTTTACTCTTAGGGCTAACCATTTCGACACTTTGGACGCCATTCGCGTCATTAGCGATGATATCATCCATCTCTTCGTCGTAAACCCTGTTCTCCACGAACTGAGAGTTGGCTAACATTTGCAACTCATTGATCACATTATCCACTTTCACGCAATTCATCTGATGGTCAACACAAGACATTAAGCCACGAATTGGTCACTCATTCACACAAACACACAAACCTTTGCCTCAAAGACTAGAGAACTAATTGACTGATTGGTGGCTTCGGTTTTGGTGATCATTGTATGACTCAATCGTTTCAAATGAGATAAAAGCTGTCAATGAATCCAGTCTTCAATTAATAAACCAATTCAAGTGACAGTCACTGTATGGGTCTATACCTCTAAATCATTCTTAAGCGACCACTTCTCGCAGTTGGCCATCAGTTGTGTCACATCTGTGCCATCGATGGGCTGGTCTTCGGGCTCTGAGAAGCGATTGGTGGCCGACTTGAACACAATTGACAAACAAATGCCAAAATGTTATCAAATAATCAAATCAAACCTATTATCCAATCAATCCTTACCTCCATTTCCTTCCGATAATTAGTTTTGATTACAAAATCACTGAAAGCGCGACAAATGAGTAGAAAATAAGTGTTAAAACAAACACAAAACCATTGATTTGTTTGGATTTGATGTGAATTTCAAAATCAATTCAATTGTGAGTCCAATGACTAACGAAACGATAAGTCAGTGTCTCATCAAAAACACCCATAAATTGCGTCAAAAGATATGTTTGTAAACAAGAGATCCTATCATTGATGAAGTAATCAAAGCATTGATGAATAAATACAATGCAACCAAAAGTTTTCTAACTTTTTATTTTTGACTTTTCAATATTTGTTACAAAAGACAAACTAAATTAAATCTAATGTTATATAAAATGCATCTAAAATGAACTCTTGTTGTCTATGGGATTATCATCGATGGGTGACTCTCGGGTTTCTTCTTCTGACACCACTTCCCCTTTACCGCACGTCTCCACTAATAAGGCTCTGAAATATATGTTTCAAATGATTAGATCAGATAACATGTGTCCAAACGAATGCTCACTTAATATTTGGGTCCATATCCGGTGATTCTGTGATGTGTTGTTTGACATGAGCGACCATTTCAGTCATACCTAACTCTAAGCCAAACTCAATACACTGTTTAGCAAATGCATACTTCTTGGCATCGATTGCTTTAATACAAAATCGGCCCAATGTTTGGTCACTAAAAAAGACAAAATATAAGCCTTTGAATCGCTATTTATAAAACTGTTTCAATGAGTGAAACCTTGGATTTCCGGTCACTTTTTTCGTTTGAGTCAATTTGTTGAGAACCGATTGGGCGCTCTCCATGTCATTGGCGTTCAAATAGATGTCAATCGCGTATCCGAGCAAAACACCAGTGAATCTAACCATCAAATTGTAAAACAATTATTCATAAGAATTAAAGCAAATGAATGACAACTGACTGATGAACAACAACGTGTCCTTCTTGTAATTGATGGTCAAGTCGTGAATCAATGAATTTCAAGCTCTCATTCACTGAATATATAGAAAACGATAGTTAATAACGGATCATATGATTAATGAATGTGCAAACAAACAAACCGATTGCAGTGAATTGTTTTTGCAAATCTTCATTTACTTTTGCAATTGAGATTAAGCCCAAAAACTCTTCCATAAGATTAATCTGAGACATATATTCAAAGTTTTTGAAGTCCTCCCAAATTCTGGGCAAATAATGGTATCCATCGTAGAGTTGAATCATTCTCCAGATGTCTGATAAGACCACCGGTTCCGGGATGTAGACGTGTGGCACATATTTCTCATAGAACTCCATAAAAACTTTTATGTCTTCTGATGTGGTGAGCAGTCGGAAAAACTTTTGACTAAATAATTCAAATTAAAAGTTTAGTCACATTTTCACCATTGATTGATTCACTGCTGAATTCAATGACTCACTAATACGTCGATTCATTCAATATATTTCCCAATAATCTTGAATTATTTCCCTTTGAGACCAATTCGTGGAGTCTATAAGCGAGTGATATGTCACCCAATCTCTGACACACACTCATTGCCGTCAAAAAGAAATTAACTGCAAATGAAAATATTGTCATAAAACTGCTTATACGGGTAAATGAGTCAAAGTACCATCTTTTGGATCTCGAATCACAAATTCTTTGCCATCGATTTTATCCATTATCTCATACAACACGTGAGAGGTAGGACTCTTGTCTCTGGAGAATATGTTCAGCAAATGATAATATGTGGCCAACGATGGCTCAACCCCTAAGTTAACGGTCATCTCAACCAAAGTCTTTTTGGCAAAATTCTGAGTGAACCTCATGGCTCCGAATCGAGTGATCACTTCCAACATGTTGTTCAATGTCTGCAAATTGGGTTTAATTGCATTGCTTTTCATGCAATTCAGGATTTCCTCGACATATACCCAACGCGTGTCACTCGACTCCCTCAACATCGGCGCCACTTTTATCAGACTATTATAGGTCTCTGTATTTAGTTTGAGTCCCTTTTCAATCATTTCCCGATAGTATTGGTAAGCCTTCTGCGACTGCGAGTGTTTCGCTAATCCTTGGATTAAAGCGCAATACGTTTCACTCGTTTTCTCCGCAATTGAATCAAACAATTGTTCCGCAAATCCGTTGTCTTTCCAAACCACGAGAAGTCTTTCGGATTCTTTGGAGAATGATTTCTCGATAATGAACTCCATGTCCACCGGTTCCTCGCAGTTGTAAAAACAGACCAATTCTAACAATTTCTGTACCGTTTGTCCACTTATTTCCTTTGCATCTCTCGTCATGTTTTTATAGCAAACCATTGAATGATTCACTTCTTTACGTGCGATACACTTCTTGAGATCTGTTTCATCCACTTCTGTGTTCTCGTCGTAAACCTCTTTATAAGTGAAGGCCTCGATCTTGGGCTCCGACACGTCTCTAAAGAAGAGTTCCGGGAACTCCTCGAACACATACTTCGCCGCTCGACGACCAGACTCTCGAGACAATGAGAATAACCGCTGAGGAAAGAGAGTAGTCATCACTCGTTAAGACACCGCCAGTCATACAATCAGATCAGTTGATTGCAATACCTTTTGGTGATTACTAAGTGGTGTGAGAAACGGGTCGTCAATATAGCGATAGTCGGGTCCACTGAAGTCCTGCCAACAAATCACATG
The DNA here is from genome assembly GCA_905397405.1 of Oppiella nova. Classification (NCBI taxonomy): domain Eukaryota; kingdom Metazoa; phylum Arthropoda; class Arachnida; order Sarcoptiformes; family Oppiidae; genus Oppiella; species Oppiella nova. Next base: position 22,371 of record CAJPVJ010000393.1, read on the forward strand.
TCATTACAGTTAACCATAGAATACAAGCAATTGGTGGACAAACCCGTTGAGTGACATCCGCCAAAGCCCTCAATATATCGGTCGGACCTCTGATTCACATGCAATCAAAAGAGTGAACAAATGACACAATTATGGCAACCAATCAAACCTTTCAATCCTTTTTGGGATTTCAATCACATCTCTATTCTTAAGGTGTGTTTGACTGCCATTTAGTGCTGAATATGAGTGAAGAGATGAGGGTTTGTTTGCTTTCAACCCATTGTTAACCAAATGTCGAAATAAAATCAACTGATTTGATGTCAACAGCTTTGAAGTGATCATTTGATTGCCTTTTAATTGTAATTTAAGTTTTCAAAACTTTGTATCCATTGAACACATGATTATTGTTTATATCGTTATTCAATAATAACGTGACCATAGGTTGGCACCATAACCATAACCATCACCCATTGGAACTGCTTTGACTTTAGTTCATTAAATTATCATTTATTTAATTAAATGTTTTAATTTAATAGTGAATTTATGTAAATGTAATAAAATTAACAAATATATGTAATTGTGGGCTAAATAATGATTGAAATCAATTCCTTGGCTAAAAAAATAAGTTTCTGTCAAAACGGTTCACATGTCTTGAGTGGACCACCGATACGCCTCCTCAAGAGTGGACTCCTTGTTAGCGATTCGGTCGAAATGCTTCTTCTCAAAGCCATTGGAGCGGTCGACGCCATCCCATCGATAGCCGGGGTATATATTGAAGCGATTGAGTGGAGGCGCCGGTCCTTTGTATTTGGGCTTCACTTTAACGGTTCCGTCAATCAGTTTCTCTTCGTCTTTATTCTTGCGGATCATAGCCGCCATCGGGTCGTCTTCGCGCTCCTTCTCCCGCAACATCTTATCCAAGTCGACGTCCCCCTCATAGCGGGCCAACGGTTTGGACATCTCGTGCCGATCCGACTCTCTCTTCTCTTGTCGCTGTTGTGTCTGAACCACACCTTTAGACCACTTCTCGTATTTGGCTTTCTTTTGGGCTTCAATTTTATCTTTAATTAAATTCTTCTCGAACTCAAGTTTGGCCTCTTCTTCGAGGTCTCGGATTCGTCCAGATTTTGAATCTCTGAAAACGGTTTTGGCGTTTTTGCCCAACATTTCATCGCTTATCGACTCAAATAGTTTTTGTTCCTTCCGTTTAGTGGCCATCAGTTCTTCGCGTAAGAACTTTCCATCTGAAAGGCCAGCCTTTTTGCCGCCGAGAGTCAGTTCACGCTTTTTAGGCTTTTTGTCATCGCTTTGACCTCTCGGTGGAGATAAGTCACTGTCAGAGTTGTGTCGGCTCTCAGATGTCTTATTATCCAAAGATGTCTTATGTCTTATGTCAGATGTCTTGTGTCTCCCATTTGTCTCTCTTTGTGGCGAGAGATCACTGTCTGAATCACGTCTACGTTTTGGAGATAAATCGTTGTCCTTATGACTAATACTACGTTTTGTGGTCTCAACTGATCTAACGGGTGATAAATCACTGTCAGAGTCGTGTCGCCTCCGTTTTGGAGATAAATCTTTGTCTTTCTTATTATCTCTATGTCTTGAGCCTACACTTGAGTCCCGTTTTTTGGTGTCTTTTGTGCGAACGGGAGACAAATCACTGTCTGAATCATGTCTTCGCCTCCGTTTAGGAGACAAGTCTTTACCAACAGGTCTTGTCTTCTTCGTTGTCCTAATGGGTGACAAATCGCTGTCTGAATCGTGTCTTAATCTCTCATTAGATCTCTTGTCCGTCTCATCAACATTGGAATCAATGGCTTTCCATCGGTTTCTGTCGATGTCTTTGCGTCTCATATGAAGAGGTCTTTCGTCGACCACTTCTGCTATAATGGGTTTCTCTTCGTTGGTCCCAAAATACAGGTCTTCATCGCTGGCGTTGGCGTCGATGTTCTTGAGGTCTATGTCGTCGTCAAAGATGCGGATTCTGTGGACAAACAAAATGTGATTAATTTAAGCGAAGATTATCTCATAAAACAAATTCAAATCACTTCTTATTCTTAGGTTTAAGCGATTTCTTTATTTTAATCCTCTTTTTCTTATCGTCTTTGCCATCATTTGGTGTCAAATACTTGAGTTTCAGATACTCTTTGTGCTCCAGCGGACGGTTATATGATTTGCCAGACATTTGGGAACCGATTAAGTGATAATTGAATTCAATTGAAGTCTTGATTGAGTTGTCATTCACTGAAAGCGTGTCTTCACAACAAACACAGTGAATGTGTTTTCACAACAAATTCATGTAAACATTGAATGCATTGAACGCAACACTAATCACAACATACGGTGCCATCAGTTATCAAACACACTCTCGCCTTCACTTCACTTCTCTATACAGAGTTTGAGTCAAACCTCTCATAAGACTTCGCTCTTGTCTTTCATTATCTCTCTTAACCTTTACTTTAGTTTTATTTTTAAATACTTTTTTAAATGGAAATTAACATTATATTTATAACACTCAGATATATTGAGTAATACAAGACTATGAAACACACACAGACTATGATAAATTGGTTCTAGTTATCTTAGATAGACAACTTTTAAAAACTGATAAACTTAAGATATGTAATACTTAAGTTACTTGTAGCATGGTAAATACACTAAATTATATATTTAATTCAATCATATCAGACCTTAGTCTAAATCATTTAAAGTTATAACTAATTTATAATATTGCTGTCAAAAGTATTATATCTCTATTAATATCAACAATAGCAATCTTAAGGAATATATGGAATATTCTGTATTTTTTACTTTACTACTCATTATATTAAGTGCTATTATTTGTTTGCATAAGAAAATTGTTATTACAAAATATACATATTCTGAAAATGTAAAAAATTGTCGTTTTATTACAAAATGTAGATTTAATTCTCGTCTTAACAATGATATTAGATATAAGTTATAACTGATGTTCAGTAACTGAACAAAAGAAGTATCAGTATATTATTATTCAGACATAAAATACAATACAAATGAACACAATTCCTAAGAATTTGAATCAAATAAAAGACTGCAGACATGTCTCTAAGAAGGATTGGGAGGTTGTCATGAACGACATCAACAGATCCCAAGACACGTATTCAGTGTTGTTTATCGACAGTTTCAATGCAAAGCCATTGTATGTTCCGTCGTATGAATTCCGATACCATTACCCATACAATGTAATACCAGAATCGCCGCCACATTTCTACAATGAACCCGATTATCTGAAATGGTTTGCAAACCAAATCCAAAGCAATACTTTCTATTTGCGAATACATGCCTGCAATCCAATGGAGCTCATGACAAAAGTAATCTCCAGATTCAATCATTTAAATCAAATCAATTTCCACTTCTTTATACTAAACAAAGAGTGCATTCAATTTCTGGTCAACAACTGTCCAAATCTAGAAGTTATTAATTTCGAGAACTCTATTGGCATTCATTACAATTCGTGTCATTTGCTCACAAAACTCGTGAGTCTAAAGCATTTAAATCTGAGCCGATGTGACATTTATGAGAATAGTTTAGAAGTGATTCTTAAAAATTGTCAAAATCTCAAATCATTGAATATTAGCGGCAATTGTCAGATAACCGGTCGGTGTTTGGTTTACATGAATTAAATCTGAGCCGATGTGACATTTATGAGAATAGTTTAGAAGTGATTCTTAAAAATTGTCAAAATCTCAAATCATTGAATATTAGCGGCAATTGTCAGATAACCGGTCGGTGTTTGGTTTACATGAGTCACTCGATCGAGAGGTTGGACTTCAGAGAGTGTTGGGGTATAGAGTCGTCAGAAATGATTGCAATGACTCGCTTGAGATTAGAGACATTGTCTGAATTAATAGTGAACAGTGGCATCAATGATGAATGTATGGCAGAAATTTGCACCAATTGCGCGAATATAAGACATTTGAATATAAGCTTTGAATGTATGGCCTATTATTTTGAGTGCGGACGACGACTATTATCTGAATCTGGTTTCAGTGAAATCGCTAAACTTGTAAACTTAGAAATTCTTATTCTAAGACATGTGGGAAAGTTGACCGACAAGTCATTGCACACTATATTCAACGGATGCAAACACTTGACTCAATTGATAGTCAATGTAAGACATAGACATCAACTGACAGACAATGCATTGCAAGACATAGCGCTCTTGTGTCCAAGTCTTCTACATCTAGAATCAGTTCACAACCATTTCATTGGGAAGTCATGTATGATGAATATGCGTCAAATGCCTAATATAGT
>CAJPVJ010000394.1:4329-26633 GCA_905397405.1 Oppiella nova
TTGTTTGGGTTTGCATGGGATGTCATAAAAGCATTATTTGGTCCCGAATTCGTGTTATAACCTAATGGTCTGAAGTCTGTGCCGACAACTGAGCTCTGATTGGCCGACGACGTCGAACTCACTGAAGGGAACAGCGGTTTGTTAGGCATACCCGGAGGTAAGACCCGATTCATGAGAGTGTGCGTCGGGAGTAAGGATGGCGGCGGCGGAACCGCTGCGCCAAACGGTCCTAAAGACGGATGACTTGAGTGCTGAGCGGCAGCCATATTGGCCGCAAAGGTCGCGAATTGTTGAGGATTTTGTGGTAAACCGAAAGGCATTGACGGCATAGACATCATTCCAGGGATGGGAGCGCTTACGGCACCCGGAATCGGGATCATTGGCGCCACGGGTGTCGACACGGATGACGTGGGCTTCGACTCCGTCTGCGGCTTATACTCCAGACCTTTGGATCTCTCGTGTTCTTTGATGTCTGCGTCGGGAATGCCTTCCATGCCATAGATCTCGATGTCGACGTTGTTTCGATTCGGCAATGCGTTCGGGATCTTATCGATGGTCTCTTTGTGCACTTGCATGCAATGGATGGCCAGACCGGGTCCGGTGTACAGCTTCTTGTGGCAGATGTGACACTTGAAGTGCTTTGCCTTCTGGTGTTGGATCAGTATCTTCTCGTCATCGAACTCGCGGTTGCAGTACCTGTCACACAGACATCACCGTCAGATGAGTCACCACACGACACATCACCCAAACGGGTCCACACTTACCAACACCACGGCTTCGACGGCTTCTTCTTCTTGCGTCCCATCACTCGTCTGTTGCGATCGATTCAATCAAATCACTGTTTGTCTCATAAATCAAATCCAAATACAATACAAAAACTCTTTACAAAAATGGCGATCAATTCAAAGATCACTCATAAATGACGTCTCGTTTTGCATTCAATTGAGTGTCACTTTTCACACCAATTGTCAAGTGTTTCATCTGATTTCGATTGTCTTAAATATTTATTCATTTTTATTTACAAATTAATCACTATTTACTCTAATATTAATCAAATTTCAAGACATGTCTTCAGAAGATGATCTGTAAGACATTCTTCTTATAGTTTTCTAAATTTATTTTATCCTCTTTTTGGTCCTGAAGTCGTGAAACGGATTCCGCAAACGATTTGATCCTTTCGTCGTTCAGAATGTCCTCCTCTTTGAGATCGGGTTTGATTTGTTTCATATAAGAGACGATCGACTTCTTGGACTGACTTTCACTCCAATAGAAGTGTTCCCAATCGGACTCAGCCTTCTCTGCCTCCCAGTCCTCCACTTTCTGCTCAACAAACCATTCATTAGTTCTCATAAATTAGACACAAATATAGAGACAAAAGCGAACCAAAGACTCGAAGAAGACAGCGGTTAACAAATAGACGGCATATTCATAGTTCTGTCTTCTTGTGGGACATTTGGAAGCAGTTATAATGATTGTATCGCTCTTCGCGTCATACTTTTCCATCAATAATCTCCTCATCTTATCTCTGGAGTGGTCATCGAGTGGCAAATCTGACATCTTTAGTGATAATTCAACGATTCGATAGGCAGGCCATCGAATGGAAGTTCCACTGAACACAAACTCTTGAGTCTTGATCTCAATGGGGAAGTGTTTGTCACACTTGCGGTCAGTCTCGAGACCTTTTGGCCATTGCGTGCAAAAGGGTTTCAATGCTTCGCAATGTTTTTGGATCGCGAGTGGAGACAAGTGGAGGAAATTCGGGATTTTCAAGAGTTCCGGGTTGTGGTACTTCCCGGTCGGCACTTCCGCCGAGTCCGGGATAGTCCACCCCATGTGTAGCGGCAGAGGAACCGTCGATGGATGGAAGACACGCGCCGTCGGCCACACAGACGTCCAGTCCTGCGAAGTCTTCATCCGTTTATATCTGGGATTTCGGATCTGTTGGCAACAGTATAAGACAATTGACGCTTAAAGTGACCACCGATTGAGTCAAACCTCTCCGAAGTAGTTCTTCCGCTCCGCTCTTTTGGCCGTCTTTTCCGCAATTAAATTCAATTTGGGAAACGACTCCTCATTTGGGTCTGACTTCAAGTCCTGCACTGATTGGTGCCAATCATTGATCACATTTGTCTCACTCCCAGTTGAGCACAATCTCAAGAACTTGAAGTATGGATTGGTTGACCAGAAGGCGAACCTCTTGTGTGGACACAACTGATTGAACACATGGTTTGCCATCGGATTCAGTGTTTGTATTGTTTGCTCACAAATGTGTCAATCAATGAACGCATGGCTTGTCTGACGTCACGCAGAGGTGTGTCTTCAGTCATCGTTAGTGCAGTCCTTTCAGACGATTCACATCCCGTTCCCAACGTTTCCCATACTTAACATCACTTAAATATTTCATAATTGCTATATATTTGGCATTCATTTAATGTTTAAAATATTTTGCTTTGATTTAAACTAAATTCACTCATAATTCCCGAATTTGGTCCCAAAGTGGACTAATATGTAGGGTTCGGGTATTGCGTGAACGGGAAAGGGATGTGAAGTGTTGAACACTAGTAGTGATGTATTGGCGCTAATAATAGGGAATGAAATGAATTGTAAACGTCTGGCAGAGAAACCGATTAAACAATCGTTGACTCAAAGTCTGAAACTGTGAACACGTTTTGCATTGCATTTCACTTTCAATTGCATTGATTACAGACATTATCGCATCGATTGTCGCAATGAATGCATTCAATAATATCTATAATTTTGTTGATTTCTATGAATTGCCGCACATTTACGGCAAAGACTTCACACAATCTGTCGTTTTGTCCACAAATATGTATGAAATGCCTCTCATTTACGGCTCACTCGCCAATGGAGTCACCGCGGAGTCCAATGGCCCACTCGTTGACCACAAACTCATCACTCAATTAGATCCACAGTTGGCTTTAAATCCGTTGAAAGACTTGAAGTCAAGACAAGAGTTACTAATAAAGAGAATACAAGCGTTGGAGGAAGCGTTGGATTCGACCACAAGAAGCAACACTTCCGGTGAGGACTCACACAATAAGCCCTTAAACAATGTGAGCACCACTTCCTCCTCAGTCGGATGCAGTGATGAAGTGTTGGATACAATGAAAGATGTGGTCATCTATAGTAATATCAATTCCATACCACTTTCGGTGTTGTCTGTAATCAAACTGATGAGGAGTTTAGGTGTGAAAGTATTGACCAAATTTTACTTCCACTCGAGTCTCAAATGGACGTCTGATTCACATTCAGATTATTTGAACAAAACGTTGTCTTTAATTGACTTCAACTCCACTTCAGATGAGAGTGGAGTCGAGAAGCGTTTGGATAACCACTTAATCATAAGCTTTATATTCAAAGAGATTAGTGAACACCAAATGATTGTCACTTCAAACCAATCGATTCCTATCGCAAGCGAAGCGAATATTTTGCGATTTGTGGCCAGAATTGGGGCTAAACTGAGACCAGAATTGAGTTCTCTATACGAAGGCATTGAAGACATCTCCAGACTAACAGTTGTCGACAACTTTGTCGATGAAATCAATACTAAACTATATGTTGAGTCCGACAAACAAAGTGAGTATTACTCACAATTGGATTCGCATTTGTCTCGAAACAAGTATTTGTCGGCAATTAGCCCATCGATTGCCGATCTCTTGCTCTTCAGTCGATTGAACCACAGATCAGACAAACGAAAACTTTCGACTAATTTGGAGAAATGGCTTCAATCGATGAGACAATTCATTGGCGCTAATTCCGCGAAGCCGTCGACGCCGTGGTGTTGGTAAGTGTTGACCCGTTTGGGTGATGTGTCGTGTGGTGACTGATCTGACGGTGATGTCTGTGTGACAGGTACTGCAATCGCGAGTTCGATGACGAGAAGATACTGATCCAACACCAGAAGGCAAAGCACTTCAAGTGTCACATCTGCCACAAGAAGCTGTACACCGGACCCGGTCTGGCCATCCATTGCATGCAAGTGCACAAAGAGACCATCGATAAGATCCCGAACGCATTGCCCAATCGAAACAACGTCGACATCGAGATCTATGGCATGGAAGGCATTCCCGACGCAGACATCAAAGAACACGAGAGATCCAAAGGTCTGGAGTAAAAGAGACCATCGATAAGATCCCGAACGCATTGCCGAATCGAAACAACGTCGACATCGAGATCTATGGCATGGAAGGCATTCCCGACGCAGACATCAAAGAACACGAGAGATCCAAAGGTCTGGAGTGTAAGCCGCAGACGGAGTCGAAGCCCGAACATTAACTATAATTTAACTTAAATCCCATTTTTAGGCGACATTTTCTTTTGAATTATATTTAAATTATTTGTAACTCATTTAAAACTATTTATAATTATTTATAACGACTTTGATTTAGCCAATGAACACTGTTGTGAGTTATGTTTGTGATTGAAGTCAATGTTTTCTATTTTTAATTATTTATTTGTATTTTGAAATTAATTAAAGCTTTAATTGTCATTAGAAACCATAAAATGATTGCTAAATATTTTTAACAATGATTTCTGACTATTTTCATTATTAAATTACAGTAATATCATATAATGATTTTCTTGAATTATTTCACTGGAAATAAAACATTTGAAATATTATAAAATACCTGTATGAGTTTATTTGCACACAATGTTTACTGAATATAGCATACGATAAGGAATTGATTGAAAGTGAAATGATTGCTTAAATAATTATAGTGTTTTGAGTTAATTACCAACATTTATTGGCAGTAAAATGACTAGGCCATAATTTTAATGTCTATTTGAATGTATGTCATCGACAGATAGACAGACAAACAGAATGGTGTAAAATATTTACAGTATGTCTTAACTGAACTTGAATTCTGAATAGACTGAACAAAATAAAAATATAATCTAATCAAAATGTTATGTAACACAATATAATGGCACTAAATTGTCATCTCTTTTATCAGTTTGAAAAGAAACTTTAAGTTATTATGAAATTGTATTATTGTAAACTATTAGAACTTTTGATTGATTAAAAGATTACTATAATAAGTAATGGTAGTATTTGTTAAACTAATTGTTATTTATACTAACTTATAACTACAATATAGAGCCTTCAGTAAGCTATAATTGTGAAATTGTTTTTATTAAATTGTATATATATTTAGGAAAATCAGATAAATAATAAAATTTAGGTTTCGGTCTAATTTTGACTATTGTTGAGATGAAATTATTAATGAATAGTTTTAGACAAACTATTGTTTTATTCAATTAAAGAAAATAAATATCAATGAATTTGATAAAAAAAATAATACTGTATGAAATAATATTAATACAATGAAAACATTTTAATAGAATATAATATTGAAATAAAAGTTTTGATAACAGACACCAATTATTATAAATATATAGAAATTATTTAAGTTTAAGAACTTCTTCTACTATGGCTTTCGATCCGATTCTGTACTTCTCAATGAGTGCCTCCGGAGGACCCGATCGGGGAATCTCTCTAACGGCTAGCATTTGAATTTTGATGGATTCCTGGGCGAGAGCTGATGCCACGGCTTCTCCTATACCTCCTTCCGGATAGTGGTCTTCAATTGTAATCACTTTATCGCCGCATTGTTTGGCGTTTGAAATAATGGTCTCCTTATCGATAGGTTTAATAGTAAAGGGATCGATGACTCGAACATTAATCTTATGTTTAGCTTTCAATTCTTGAAAAGAGACCATCGATAAGATCCCGAACGCATTGCCCAATCGAAACAACGTCGACATCGAGATCTATGGCATGGAAGGCATTCCCGACGCAGACATCAAAGAACACGAGAGATCCAAAGGTCTGGAGTATAAGCCGCAGACGGAGTCGAAGCCCACGTCATCCGTGTCGACACCCGTGGCGCCAATGATCCCGATTCCGGGTGCCGTAAGCGCTCCCATCCCTGGAATGATGTCTATGCCGTCAATGCCTTTCGGTTTACCACAAAATCCTCAACAATTCGCGACCTTTGCGGCCAATATGGCTGCCGCTCAGCACTCAAGTCATCCGTCTTTAGGACCGTTTGGCGCAGCGGTTCCGCCGCCGCCATCCTTACTCCCGACGCACACTCTCATGAATCGGGTCTTACCTCCGGGTATGCCTAACAAACCGCTGTTCCCTTCAGTGAGTTCGACGTCGTCGGCCAATCAGAGCTCAGTTGTCGGCACAGACTTCAGACCATTAGGTTATAACACGAATTCGGGACCAAATAATGCTTTTATGACATCCCATGCAAACCCAAACAATGCGACAGTCAGTGCGTCGGCCATCATCTCGAGGCCGGCCTCCTCTGCAATGATCGGCACAACGAGTGGAACCACTCGTATAGTACATCCCGAAGAAGATATCTCTCTGGAAGAGCTGAGAGCGCGGCAAATGAAGTACAAGTTAGTGGTTCCGCAACCAATGTCTCAATCGATGAATGGGATGAATCTAAGTGCCGCCGTCTATACGACACCCCCACCAATGCCCCCCAACATGTCGTTACCCCCTCCGCCTCCCGGAATGTTAGCGCCGAACCCTCTCTCCACTCATCCCTCATTCCAATCGACTTTTCGTCCGGCGTTTTGAGATAAGTCTTAAGTAAAAGAAGTTTAATTCAATTCTTTGTATTTAAATTGATTAACAAATGAACAAAAATTTATTTCATTACTGAAATCGACTTTCAATCGATTCAAAGAGTCGTCAGTTTTGTAATACTATGTGAAAGTCAGGTATTTTGTCGATTAGTTTATTTCGATTCGCGTTTTATATATATTTTGTTAATAATTATTTAAATTAACTTTTAATTCAATTGAGTTCGAGATTCACTTAAATACCGAACATTTAATGACATAATAATAGTAAGTAATCAATCGAATGGTAAGTAAAATGCAATGATTTTCTGTCATTTGAATCATGAAATATACAAATTGTTTACCACTTGAGTGACTGATGTATTCATTATTACATATTTGTTTCGCTAAACAAAGATAAGTAATTAGAATGTATTTTAAATTTAAATTTACTTTAATTATTATAATAATGAATTATTCGTTGTATGATGTTTTCGTAAAGGTTTTTAACTATTTTTTGTTAACACTTACTTTAATTTACATTTCAAACCAATCTGTAAGTACTTATCATTCGAGCGATTATTATATTAATTAATCATATAAATATGGATTAAACAAAAATGTCATTCGCTTTGTTTGTTATGAAAACCAGAAAAGTATTTAATTAACAATTCCTTCCTTTTAGGAAGTTTTGAGACGATTTGCAAATGTTTTACCGAAAAGTGTTGATTTGGATTTCATTTGAGGTGGGATTCAATTCACTATTTCTATTCAAATTCTGAACTTTTATTCGTTTCAGTAATTTATTACAAATTTATTATTAATTTAAAATTAGGAAATTATTTAGTTTACCATCACTTTTATGTCATTTTGTGTGCATTTTATTGTAAAATCAGATCAAATATATCGAGAGTTCATTATAACTGAAATATTTCATTCAATACTTGTATGCGCTATAGTATAGCCATTATATTCTTGCCGTTGAATAGTTGTGTCGAAACCATTCAACTGTTTCTTTGATCCCCACATGGATTGGCGTGAATTGAAAGTCAGGTAAATATTTGCGAAGTTTTCCATTGTTTGCCGTTTTCTTGAACTGTCCGTCGCTGTAGTTTCGGTCGAATTCGAGCTCTAGTTTCATGTCATCGTCGGTGAAGGCATTGACGATGAGTTGCGCCGCTTCTCTGATACTGATCTCATCCTCCTCTCCAACGCTCAGAATGATTGGATCGATCTCTTCGTATGACTTCAAGACCCAAATGATCAGTTTTGCCAAATCTATTGAATATATGAACTGACGCTTCGGTTCTCCCGATCCAAACACAACCAGTTAGAAAAGTGTTGATTTGGATTTCATTTGAGGTGGGATTCAATTCACTATTTCTATTCAAATTCTGAACTTTTATTCGTTTCAGTAATTTATTACAAATTTATTATTAATTTAAAATTAGGAAATTATTAGTTTACCATCACTTTTATGTCATTTTGTGTGCATTTTATTGTAAAAATCAGATCAAATATATCGAGAGTTGATTATAACTGAAATATTTCATTCAATACTTGTATGCGCTATAGTATAGCCATTATATTCTTGCCGTTGAATAGTTGTCTCGAAACCATTCAACTGTTTCTTTGATCCCCACATGGATTGGCGTGAATTCAAAGTCAGGTAAATATTTGCGAAGTTTTCCATTGTTTGCCGTTTTCTTGAACTGTCCGTCGCTGTAGTTTCGGTCGAATTCGAGCTCTAGTTTCATGTGATCGTCGGTGAAGGCATTGACAACTTCTTGCGCCGCTTCTCTAATACTGATCTCATCCTCTTCTCCAACGCTCAGAATGATTGGATCGATCTCTTCGTATGACTTCAAGACCCAAATGATCAGTTTTGCCAAATCTATTGAATATATGAACTGACGCTTCGGTTCTCCCGATCCAAACACAACCAGTTTTGCATTTTTGGCTCCTGCAGTGATCAACCATTAGTCCGTTTGATTGCATTTATCGTATGTTTTATTGGAGACAAACCTTTTTGTTTGGCTTCAGTCACCGCTTTATACGCCTTTGCGATGAGCCCCGGGATTACATGCGAGTGATCGACATTGAAGTTATCATAGCTTCCGAATACATTCGTCGGGATTACAGAAGTGAATACAGTTTTGTGAGCGCCGGTGCTATCGTTGCAGTTGTAGTTATGATAGGCTTTATTCAAGACATCAATCATTCGTTTGGCATAAGAGTAGCCAAAGTTGGAGTCATGCTATCAGTGGAGCAGAGTTTGAGATATTGGTCACTGAGTTATCATAGGATCAAATAAAAAGTGATAAAAGTGTTCACCGGTGGTCCCAAATGGATCATCGACTCGTCGATCGGATAAGAGGTTTTGTCGGGGAATATACAGGTGGACAGACATGATATGCATTTCTTGACATTCATCTCGTGAGACATAAGCAACACGTTATCATTGATGGAGAGATTCTTTCGCAGGAATTGCAGGTTATTGTTGAGGTTGGAGAAGAGTCCGCCTACCAGTGCCGCCAAATGGATCACATAATTAGGTCTAACCCTTTGGAACAGAGCTCTGGTCTGTGTCTCGTCCGACAGATCCGCGTCTTTGGAACCGATGAATACAAACGAATAGCAATCAAACTCTTCTTTGTTCGCATTGACCACCGATTCTATAGCCCGTCCCACGAGACCCGTTCCTCCCGTCACTAATACTACTTCTTTTGCACTCATTTTGCGATTAATTATTGATTACAACTAATAATGAGTTAAATATAGATTTGTGGCAATTGTTTGAATAAATATATTCACATTCACTGCAAACACATTGAGAGATACGTGTCTTCACTTGAATTACTGGCAAATATTTGATTCAAACTTTTGATCAGAAATGAAAACAAATGTTAGAAAATCTGGATTTGTTTGCATTCATTGGTTGTAGTGATGCGCAGGTCTTGGAGTCTGTGATGTTCACCACAATTAAACTCTCATTTATCCATTAATTGGCTTATATTTCATTTTTATAAATATATATATACCGTATGGAGAATGAATGACCAAGGTTATACAGGTTATACAAATGCAGGTAATTCTTATACAGAATTTTGTGAACAGCACAAATATTCTACCTGTACCAGACTATCTACTAGTCTAGTAACTAGACCTACCGTACATAGTTTTTAATTTATAAACATATAAATTGTATAAATTGTTTATTCAATTTCTTATTGTAATGTGATAGTGTAATAGAGATACAAATAAATAAGTTTTATTAAGTATAAAAATATTTCTTTATTAAATAATTATTCAAAATGACATTCAATTTGAAGTTTATTCACATCAAAAGTAGTGCTAAAAGTTAACAGATTCTCCTGTTTTAGGGTTTGAATATCTGGTAAAAAACAAACACCTTGTCTATAATGTCGATTCCAGACCACATGTTGGCCACAGATTATGTCTTCAATAGGACCGGAATTCTCGATTAAGTGATCTTTTAAATAGAATTCAACCCAAAATACAATTGAAATGTAATTTGTTTTAAGTTTCGCTAAATGAGAGCTAATATCGAATTTGACAAAACTTTTTAAAACTGTTGTCTCATCAGAGGGTTCACTCAAATCACAGCAAAATATTTCTAATGGTGTTCCGGTCATAGCTTTACCCGGATATTCCCATAGAGGGTGTGACTCAATGGAGGCGTCGCTCTCGGCTTTTGCCGATTTAATCAATTGGTCGTAAAATCTTAAGTCAAAGCCCTCGACATCAGAGCCGACGTCGGAATTGATTTTCCACAAGTTGTCGAACTCTATAGGAATCGCTTTTATGAGGGCTTTGTTTGGCATTAAAATCACATCATTTGACAACACATTTGAGGGAATATTGTGGAAGAGATGCCAGATGTGGATGTGATCCCATGGGAGATCACTACAGTTGAAATAGGGTTCGCCTAATACTAAGCCCACTGTTTTGTCTTCAATTTGATCGAAGTCTCGAATTATTTCGATCTTATCTTCACATCCATTTGACTTCGAATAACTGGTAATAAAATCTTCGGTTTGTTTATTCTTTGCTAAACACAAGACTTTTTTAATTTTCGTATATTTCGAGGCAATGATTGGTACAAGACTTGAATCTCCTATAAACAGGGCATTAGTTGAATCGTTTGCCATAGAATTATGGATGTCTTCAATGGCTTTGTTATAACGTTTGAGTCGAGAGACATCACTAATCATTGAAATACGAGTTCTACTGACAAACAAATGAAGACCACATTTACACTGAAATCCCAGTGAATCTGAGCAGTAGTTCTCGTCATCGGATTCATTAAACCAAAGACTATATTCATCTCGATTTGCTTCCACTTTAATGGTTTCATTTGCTTTAAGATCGAAATGTCTATTCTTTGCCGACAAATAATATATCGATTGAATCCAATGGTCTCTCCAGGGAATAGTCTCTGAGTTAATTGAACTTTGATTGTATGTCCAAAACGGAGCACAACTCAAGACAATCTCGCCCTCGAAGTCCATGTCTAATGTCCACCACATGAATAAAACGAGAGGACCGCTCACATCACGAGTTGTCTTGAATTTAATTATTTTTCGGTCTTTAGGCTGAAGTGTCGATAGATTATTGAATTCAAACTCAAACACAACCTCTGGTTCTGTCACTACAATAAAGTCTTCATTTGGTTTCAAGGCATTCATCTGAATGTCGTGCAAAACATTAGATCCGTGGCAAGAATTGACACTCTCTGGAGATTTGATTACTAATTGATCGTTGATTTGAATATTATCTCTGAACTGATTGTAAGAAAACAATGACTCCGATTGAACCAATTGGCAGTATATGCGAGCCCTCGACGGCACCAGTAGTGCCTCAGGAGTTAACAGATTCTGAACGGCGTGTCTGTAAGTACTGATCGCTCCCTCGCCTATCAATTCGGTGTCAAAGAGTTCGGCCACTAAGACATCAGCCCTTCTCTCCAAATCACATCCATCTGAACCGACAGTCAATTCATCGGATCTCTTGTGAATCACTTGAATACTATCTGAGAATCCATTCGTTTGGACAATACTTTGAGCGCATCTGACGATGGGTTCAAAACAATCGCACGCTTTGGACATCAAATGATCAGTAATTTTATAATCAATTAAAATGTTTGTTAATTACCGACGACTCGATGGGCGCCACTCTTCACGGCCATCATTGACAGGAGTCCAGTGCCGGTGCCGATGTCCACACCTAATATGTCCTCTTTGTATGTCTTCAGATGAGTCATTGTCTTCTGGATGGCCTTAAAGTACAATTTGTTGCGATCACTATCGTTAACCATATCTCCAAAAGCACTTCTGGCCAAAGACTGCCAGAATTCATACATCTGTTCGTCCACTGAATCACAACTCATGTTATTATCACTACTTTGGATGTGATCTCAATTCACACGTCTTTTAAATGAATGAAAACAACTAAACATTGATTGCATTGAATGTCATGTAAAGCACGTGTTGTTGTTTGCAATGTGTTTACAATACGTGATGTATTGACACGAGTGCTGCCCTCCCTCTGAGCCCCATTCGTATCGTACGGACCATAAGTTTGTCACACAATTAGTTTTAATGAATATAATCTTTATTTCTTGAAATATCAATAAAATATAATTTTGCATAAAATAACAAAATAATGTCAAATAATGTTTGATTGGTCGCCAATAGTCTCAGTAAGGATTCACTCGTTTCTCATGTCTTCGAGTCTTTACTTTGGAGCGACTCTTACGAGTGGACTCTTCCGTTGTCTTCAATCTATTCCACGCATAAATCATAGCGTCTTCTCCGCCAGAATATAACACTTTATTGTCATTATCTGTTGCAACGGTTCTGACCATTTGGTTGTGTCCATTGGACAGACATTCTTTAAATTGAATGCTTTCCGGGTCTTCAATACCATTGATGTCAAACATCTTAATTGAATGATTGTTATCTCCCACACAAACCACTCCCTCACTGCCGATGACATCGATTATGTAATCAAAGTCCGAATGAGAGTCGGAAGCGTTTAATGACACTTTGGGAGACACGTCCTCGAAGTCCCACAACTGGACGCACTGATCACGAGTCACGCAAATGAGTCCGTTATCTATGATTGGCGTCCAATGAATGCGATCCACGTCTGACATGATATTCAGTGTAGCCATCAGTGCCTCGTCTTCTTCGGTCTCATTCAGATCGAAGACATTCACCAATTGATCGCATCCTCCGGAGGCCAACACATGGCGTCGGTTGGGATGGAAGGAGACGTCCGTCACATCATTGGTATGCGAATCACAATAAGTGCCCAAAACATCATCAGGTCTTCGGATGTCCCAAAACAATAGGTAACTGTTTTTGTCTTTGTCTGAGACCTCACTTCCGGCGCAAACGTAACTCAAGTCACAGTTTGTGTCAAAACACGTCAATTGATTGCCAACAAAATGAGACAAATTGTCACCACTTTGTGGACATATATTCACTTTGAATTTCTGTGAACTCTTCACACAATTAGTTCGCACGTCAAAGAAGTGGACCGAATCTGATGTGCAAACCATCAGTTGATTGCCTTCTTGTGGTGAATATTTGATGATTGGATTCAAACCATTCAAATCACTCAACTGTTGTATTGATTGCAATGTCTTTGAGTCCATAATATCGATAAAATCGTTGCACAGATTGGCCGCCAATTGGTTGTTGAGTGCATTTGTGGCCAAATGAATGACATAACAGTCATCTGTGGCGTCGAAATGTCTTTGATTAGCAATCATTTCAGACAATCATAACAAACGAGTGTTTATTCACTTTCAAAGCGCCGCCTCTTTTACGCCGGTATTACTGTAAAGGTCTGTCTTTTGGGCACTCTTTCAGTGCTTTTCATTCAATGCATTCACACGTCAATAGACCCCCACTTGTGCCCAACCCTTGGCCTATGTTTAGGTTCAGTACAAACTCACCAAACATTTTGTTGCAAAATTGACGTAATTCTTACGACAAACGTCAACACTATATAAATGCAAATGATATAAACATTTATCACATGTGTTTGGTTTTGTCAAAAGTAATCGTTTGACTGCTTTGTGCCGACCATCACATCGTTAGCCACCAATTATCTGAGATTATCTGCGATTAGCTGAAGACATGAGTCGTCGACAAACTCCGAGTGAGTTCTTGAAGCAAATCATTGGCCGTCCGGTTGTCGTCAAACTCAACTCTGGCGTCGACTACAGAGGTTTGTGACCACATGATTGTCACCTCATTTGGTCATTGAATGGCTGATTGTGTCCCTCAGGAGTGTTGGCCTGTTTGGACGGCTATATGAACATCGCGTTGGAACAGACGGAAGAGTACGTGAACGGACAGCTCAAGAATAAATACGGCGACGCCTTCATCAGAGGCAACAACGGTTGGTCTCACCACTCATTGACTCATTATTGTCTTATAAAACCATTTATTGTCTTATTTTTCAGTCCTATATATAAGTACACAGAAGAGAAGAATTCAAATGTGAACCCATTGTCTGAATCACCAATTCTTTGACTAATCATTTGTATTATTAAACAATTATGGCATTCATTATACAGTAATTAAACTCTCGTTTTATATTCAAATGATTGCTTCCTCTTTGGCTTCGTTTTGTCTCTTATTCTTGAGTCGCACGACAACCACAACATCTTTAATGATCTCAATCTTCTCGATGTCCTCTTCTTTCACATCAATCACTGCTTTGACATCACTTTCCGTCCAATTCTTCAGTGAACTTCGAGTGACTTTAATGCTATGGCTGTCCACTGATTTACCACTTTTGTCGCGATAAGTGAATTGAATCTTATGTTCAAACGACTGGTCATCAATTGTGGGCCACTTTTGCTCGAAAACAGATTTAGTGATATCATATTCATGGGAACCGATCGCATGAGATGTGAATCCACTCCAACACTCGACTGAAAAGTGTGGAACAAACGGAGAGATAATAATAAGAAGTGCTGCCAAACATCTCTCGTATTCACGTGTATTGACGACATTTGTTCGGAAATACTTTCTCAAAGAATTGATGAGTTGGTGAACAGCTATCGTCGAGTTCTTCAGTTTGTAGTTGTATTCAGTATTAAAGACCACTTTATCGGTCGTGAAATTTCTTGATCGCAATAACTCTTGTTTTGCTGTTTCCACGGTTTCTGTATCCAAGTGTTTCACTGGATGTCCGTTGATCACTATTTTGCCGCTTCTAATGTCGCGAAACTCTTCGACAGTCAACAGAACTCTGTGAAGAAATACAAGAGTCGGAGCGAACTCTATCTCCTCTGTGTCCCAAAACCTCTCCTTATCAGTGGTTCCGTCAGCTATGAGTGTCCATCGCGTGGCATCGCATCCATATTTGTCAACCAATTGCTGCGGATTCACACCATTGCCCTTGGATTTAGACATCTTCTCGTACTCGACGACAACTTTCTCGTGTTGTTTGGCCTCTTCTTCGCTGATATATTTGCCGTCAATTTTATAAGTCCTTCCCTTAACTATAGACTGCATTAATAATCTCTGAAAGGGTTCTCTGAAGTGACAAAACCCTCTCTGATGGAGAAAATGGGTTATAAATCTGGCGTAAAGGAGATGTAGAGCCGCGTGTTCTTTGCCGCCGACGTAACAAAAGGTAGGCATAACTGCTGTCGATTCAAACGGTTTGTTGGACAGCGGTTGAGAAGCGTATCTCAAGAAATACCACGAAGAGTCGAAAAATGTATCGCATGTCTCAGTCTCTCTCATTGCATCATTTGAGCCACATTTGGGACATTTGGTGTATAACCTGTTGTTTGGGGTAATTATATGTACCGGTAATTTACAAAATAAAACAAAGTTTTCTCTAAACAAACCATTCATTTGAAGCCGAATTTTTGATAGGATTTGAGACTATGTTTGAAATATGTTGTGACTTAGATTCGGTGAGTTGGGGTAATATGACGGGTAGTTGATCTTCAGGAACCGGTTGTATTCCACAAGAATTACAATAAATGATAGGAATAGGTGTTCCCCAATACCTCTGTCTAGAGATAAGCCAATCTCTAAATGTGGATGAAGTGAAATATCCTCCAATGTTTAGATCTTTACTTAAATTTAACACATTTTGTCTCAATTCAATGCTTTCAAAGTTTTCTCCCATAACCATAAGAGTTGATTGAGTGGATTGAGGAATGGTTTCGTTGTCAACAATCCTGATATCCATCGCTTTATTAGTGAACGGATTTATAACTTTATCGTTGATATTGTTATTTAAGGCCAACCAATGGTTGGATGAAATGGCGACAAATGTTTTGTCACTTGTAAAAAGTTCAGGATATTTAGTAAACACTTGCATAATATCATGAGAATTAGCAAATTTCAAATAAAATAAATATCCATTGGGTTTCTTGAGCCAATTCCTCTGCATCGACAGAATTTGACTCCAATGCCCGCTATAATCGATATCCGTTCCCTTATATAACTCATTGACTAAAGAATTGATTTTAATAAACCACTGCTTATGACATCTCTTCTCCACTTTTGCGCCACTCCTCCAACTCCTACCCTCACTGTCCACCTGTTCATCGGCTAAAACTGTGGCATCGATTGGATCCCAATTGACAAAACCCATGCCTTTGTAGGCGAGACCTGATTTGTATAACTGAATGAACAGCCATTGCGTCCACTTATAGAAGGACTCATCGCTAGTACTCTCTCTCCAATTGAATTGAAACCCCATTTCATTCAATTGGTCTCTCATTTGATTGATATTACTTTCGGTCCAAACATTGGCAGCAATTGAATGCATTTTCGCCGCGTTTTCTGCGGGCAAACCAAACGAATCAAAACCCATGGGATGTATGGATGGATACCCCCGAAGATGACTCATTCGGTAAATCACGTCCGAAGTGGTGTAAATCCGAACGTGACCTTCAATTACCACAATTGAGATAATTATCATAAACTTGTCATTAATTGTTTTCAAGTCAAACCTAAATGTAAGGAACCGCTCGGATAGGGAAACATTGCCAACACGTATCGGCATGTCTTCGCAGATGAACTATTGGCCGCAACATTGCTCCAGAAGTTGTCCACAAAAGGCTTCCACTCTTTCTCGATATTCTTCAGCAGTGGTGGAAGATATGAATGATTGAATTGCTCTGTAATCCTGATCTTCGGACTATTGTTAAACACGGACTCATATCGACAAAAGTTTTTGTAATAAATAAATAAATGCTTTTTATGTCTCTTTATGTGAAAAAACATTTTTCAGACAATTGGATCAATTGGTCACTGAATTAAACATCAATGAAATGATTACAAAGTGAACCAAAAGTTATGCATTTTTGGCACAAATATTGTTGTTTTGAGTGAATGTCAACAAAAGCACGTGTTTTGTGAACATGTGTTCAGTTGACAACACTTTGCTTTCAATTGTTTTGACATTCATTTGATTCAATCGTTTTTGAGATATATTTCACTAATTATTGATCCATTGATTCATTAAATATTCATTTGCTTTGAGTTTAATTTAAATGAGATTCAATTATACCATTAAAAGGCATGTCTTTGTTATCAGTGATCAGTGAAGGCGAGAGAAGGTATATCTGCGGCGGTATTGATGTCGGGATGCGATCTGACGGTCGTTCTTGTGATGACTATCAGATGATATCCATCGAGAGGGACGTCACCCACAACTGTGACGGATCCGCACATATCAGGTGCGGACACAACGATGTGTTGGTTGGCATCAAACTGGAGATCGAATCTGTGGTACAATTGGAAGACTGGAACCAATGTGGAAGAATCGACTTCTCCGCCGACATCACTGCCAACGCGTCGCCAATGTTTGAGGGAAGACATGGAGAAGACATCACTAATGTTTTGGTCACTCTTTTCTCGGAATCCATTCCTCAATGTCTTGATTTGCAATCACTAGTAGTGGTTCCCAACAAGTATTTTTGGGTCATTCACATCGATATCGTGGTTCTTGAGTGCGGATCACTTCCCTCTTTGATTGATTCCGCGGCCATTGCCGTCAAATCAGCTCTTTTTGACACAAAGTATTGAATTATTTCTGTATTTATTGCCAAATAAATCTAATCCCAAATCCTGTGCTAATCCCCAGAATCCCTTCAGTGAGTGCAGTTGCGGGCGATTCTGAAGACTTTGTGGTGTCGGACGACATGTTTGAGTCAACCCGACTGGATGTGAGTCGAGTGCCACTCTTCGTCACTCTGACGCGAATCAGCACCAGATATGTGGTGGACGTCACTCCCGAGGAAGACGAGGCCAGTATTGCCAGCATTTCATTCGCCATCAACTCGAGTGAAGGCATTGTTTATATGAAGAAAATAAAGTCCGGAAGTTTACACCCGGAGCCCATCCAACACACTCATGAGGTATGAGTCAAACTTGGATTTCAGTAGATATATGAATATTATTTTGTTTGACAATTGATAGAAAGTGCAAAAAGTGGGCCAAACTCTCAATGAAGTCCTTATGATGAAGTTGTCGTCCGATTCGCAAAACAAAGGAAAAATTAGTTTCTCTTTAAATTAACGCAAAATAAAATTCATTTAAATAAAATGAAAATAAAATTCAAATGAATTACAAAACTTTTATTTTTCTATCATTTGTAAATACAATAACAATTGTCAACATCTGATCAAATTCTTAATAATGAACCTTTCAATCGGTATTATTCTCAATGAGTGAAATTATTTGTCAGTTTTATTTAACTAAATTCAACATCATTTAAGTGATTATAATATAGGAGTTACAGAACGTATAATAAGATAATGATAAATCCTATGAACATTGCAAACAATTTTCATAATTATATGGCACTCATTATAATTGAATTACTTTTTCAGTTATAAAAGCTTTAAATGTTAACAAAAATAAAGGCATTTTAATTACGATATAAATGTATTTGTATTTGTATTTTGGTTAAATGATTGCAGCATTTGAATGGAAGTCAGTGTTAGGACGAGTGGATCAGTTAATCACACTTTGATATCTGATTCAAAACAAATTGTTTATTTTTCAAACTCATATCAACTTGAAGGTGACAATCACTGGAAGTGCAGTCAATTTGATAATTGGTTTGTTGGGGCGAGTGGTCTAACTTCTTGGAGAGAAGCCACTCATAAGTGAAGAATCGGTGTCCAATGGATTGAGCCTTTCGGGTGTCCATTGAATAGTCGGCGTTATAGCCCATGACTACTAAACACTGTTTATTGAGTTTTTGTCCGCAATTATTGCCAGTATTTATGAGGAGTGCCGACAACTGAGCCATCAGTTGCTTCTCGTCTTTGGTATAACTTTTGTGTCTTTTGTGAATGGATTCGCTGTTTCCTTGTCTTTCAATCCTTGAGTTGTATTGTTTGACATAATAGGAGATGTCGTCCACAATGATCACCATTGGAGACAATTGTGTCGATTGGATGCCTAACAAGTGAGTGACTAACGAGTCATAAGAAGGCAAGTAAAACATCTTAAGGAACTCAAGAAGATGTCCATTCGTGGCATCAATGGCCGGCATCTGATCCACTCGTGCGGGCATTTCAGTCATCTTTTCGTGAACGATGTAATGGATGTCTTGGTGGTGATGACGGACAACAGATTCACTTAATTGATACAAAAGACTTCGTTTGGCGGACGAGTCGTTTGCAATCAAATGGCTATTCATTAGTAATAAACTGTTTGTTTGATTGCCGTTTGCCTTCACAAACAAATCATTGCTTTTGTTGTTTGACTGAAAGGGAAATACGAGTGAAAGCAATGAAAACATATTTAATAGTCAATTGAAAACCAATTCATAAAGCTTTGGATCAATGAATCAGTGAATCACTCAAAACATTGCAAAACTCACTGTATTTACAGTTTGTGTCACTTTTGGCGCACTTTATGGCAAATCATATGTTGTTTTGCTTTGCATTTCATAACACTTTTGACACTTCAATGAATCAATGATTGTATGAATGAATGGTTTGGTTTTGTTTTCATACAAACGTTTGACACAATTAACTATAAATGCATTTATTTATTCATTTGTTTCATAATTAAACCAATATTTAGACGATATATTGCTATCAAAACTCAAACAATCAATGGTTTCAATGAAATGGTATTAAAACATAGCGTATTATCAGATAATGTTTTATTAATATTATTTGATTTAATAATTGATAAATGATAACAACTTATGTTATAAATTGTGATTAAAAAACAAATTTAAAAGTATTTTATAGAAATTGTTATTAACATTGAATTTATGAAAATTATTATAAATATTAAAAAATGGAAAAATATATGAATTTACAAATAATGACAAAACAAATGAAATGATATCTCATTAGAGAAATGAATTCATTAATAATAATAAAAGGAAAATAATTTTAATGATTATATTTAAGTGAAAGTGAAATGAATTGATAAACAAATGAATTGTAATAATGAGTGAAGAAGTGCTCAATAATTACAGACTTATTATCATAACTGCTTGTCATTAAGCAATTGTCTGTAGACTTGCCACTAAAATAACCACAAAATATCAAATCATTTGTCTCTTCAATTGAATCTCAAAACAAGTTTTTATATTTCATTAGTTTTTCAATTTCTCTTAATTTTGTTTTTCTCCACTTTTAATCTCGTTTTAAGTCTATTTTCCAAACCAATGGACAGTTGAACGCAATTTTATTATTTATTTTATTTTAATTTATTTCAACGCAAGTATCAAATAAATGAAATCAAATGAAATTATTTTTTCAATGATTAAATCGTTATATCCTAAAACAAATTTACAATTTATAAACTTCCTGTTAATGTTTGACTAAATTAAATATAATGTCATTATTGAGTGCATTAGAGAGGGGAACGTCACCCATAGGTATGTCATACCTATATTATTACAATTGTAATATACTTTTATCTCTAACCGATAGACTGGTGTGAAAGTAATTATAGATATTCACCACTAATCGCAGAATTTATAAATACGGTATATCTTAAGTTTATCTCATTTTATGACTAACTCTTTAATCGCTGACTTACTATCAAATAGGTATCGAATATACTCTTCCTATTACTACCGGCGCTCTTGAGTCAACTGTTCAAACAATACGCCCGGACTGTCAATCGAGGCGTTTATGTCATTTGGTTTCTGTTCGCGACGGTAGGCATCTGTTCGGCCTATTTTCACGCCACTCTCAGTCTTGTGGGACAGCTGTTGGACGAGTTGGCCATACTATGGCTGATGGCCGCAGCCTTTGGCATGTGGTTACCCCGACGCCACTACCCCTTATGGCTTAACGGCGATCGGTGTGTATTTCTATCACTATATTCATAGCTATATCGTAATTGTCATACTTTTTTGTGTTAAGTAAACATTTCCAGGTTATACTTCTTGTGATGAGTCTGATTGGGACAGTGATGGCGTGGGTGTACCCGTGGATCAACTGTTTCGCACTCATGTGTTTAGGAGTTCCTGCATTCGTTCTGCTTCTGCTGGAACTCCGAGCGTAAAGACATTTGAATTGACTTTTATTTTTGAGACTAAATTAAACTCAATGTATGGTTAGGTGTCGTAACGGAAGAATCAAACGGTTAGGTTTGCGGTGTTTCTTATGCTGGATCTTCGCTGTCTTCAGTTGGATATTCGACCGATTATTTTGTGACATATGGTCGGCCGTCAACTTCCCATACCTCCACGGCTTATGGCATATACTGATAGCCATAACCGCATACACTGTATGCGTTTTATTCGCATATTTCGATGCAATCAACGAACACGAAGAAAAACTCCCGGTTCTTATGTTTTGGCCCCGAAATGAGTTTGAATTAGGAGTTCCTTATGTGGTACTCAAGAATGCAGTTTAAATACAAGTCTTCCTTTGATTCATTGCTAGTCTTCACACATTCTTTAGGGATCTTTAGATCTAATTGTGAAACATTCGGTGAGACACTCAGTGACAAGTTTTCCAATAGTATTACATATATTTAGATTATTCTAATATTCTTTAGACCAATATTCTGTTAGTAATAATAGATTCTATAATTTATATATAGAGTAATATAATTACCAATCAATCATATGATCTGATATTTGTTAGACCATAGAATCATAAAATATAGTCACACTATACATAGGCTATAACTTATGAAATATATTTTATTTTATGCACTTTTTGAACAAATAGTTGTTTTGTTGATATCATAGTCTTGTTGAAGTGCATTATTTCGGACAAATTATATTCAATATAAAAACTGATAGAAACTTAGTTTCCGTCCAAATAGTTGTTTTGAAATTAAATAAAAATGTTTTAAAACCGAAACAATGATCATTCTTTAAAAAAAGCTTTCTAAACATTGGTTAACAAAATATGAATTGTTTTATTTCATCAAATTCAGGACTTGTGTCGATTACAACAAGTTATCGAAAGTTTAGATTCCCATGTAATCTCCAAAATAATGGGCAATTAAATGACAAGATTGTGATAATAAAATGATTTTAATTTGTTTTGCGAATTAAGGCTCTTTATAATCAGTTTGTCAACTTATAAATGGCTAAATTTAATATATTTTTAAATATCGAAAATAACATGATTTAAACACTTTTTATAATCTTATAAATAATGTAATCAATTCGAGTGATGAAAAATTAAGAGGCTT